>JAVJIF010010596.1:0-102503 GCA_038442645.1 Agave tequilana
GCGGATGTGAAAAAATGATATCCGTATCCGCCAAAATCGGATATCAGATATAAATCGGATATTAGCGGATCGGATGCGGATACTAATCGGATATGTTAAAAATGGATATGGTTAAAGATAAATTAAACAGAAATGCTTATATTACTTTTTATCTCATCTACTACAATATTAAATGTGATACATACTATGATATTATTGTGTACATATCAATACATTCATCGTATTCATTTTCATTTGACTTCTATAACAATAGATTACACGTCCTCCGGTGCTAAATGCTGATTCGGATGACATGGTTGATGTCGAAATACTCAAAATATCATGTGGTGCTCTTGCAAGAATCAAATACTTTTCACTATTATTTTTTCACCAACTCAAAATATCAAATTTAATACCTTATTCCATTGAAGAATAGTCTTCTCCATACCGATATCATTATGAAGCACGCAACATTCGGATATCGGATCGGATACGAATAAGATATTACTTTTACCATATCGTATCCGCACCTACCTTTCGGATACGGATACGGATACGAATATTGACGGATGTGAAAAAATGATATCCGTATCCGGATTGGAGGCGGATTCGGATGCGGATATCCGCGGATAATCCGTATCCGGTGGCACCCTATATGGTAGAGGTAATATCCGATCCGTATCCGATCCGATGGCACCCCTAGTTATAAGTTCAAGTCTATAAAAAAAAAATTAAGGACTCTTTTATCATTTTTTTAGGCGGCAATAACTGTGCTCCTACGGCAAATTAGGTTGACGGATCATTGCGAAATGATTGCGGATCGTCATGTGTTTAGTGTCATCTACGCTGTCGGATATAGACCGCGTCTGCAGTTACTACACTGACCTTGGTTTTTTAATTTAATTTCGGAAATACCATTTGACCCAGCTTTGCTGTGGAAACTGAAAAAAGGGGAAAAAAAAAATGATAGAAAAATGATAATTAATTAACTACAATTTTGCGTGAGATAGGAGAGAAGACAGAATATAACAAAGTAACACCATAATCAATAGAAATTAGGTGGTTACTATGAAACTAGTAAGTTTTTATTAAATGATGAAAACAACTTGTTGATGGTAACGAAAGTTCACAAGAGAAAACTGAAATAGTCTCCTCATTTGTTTCAGTAATTTTCATTTTGAATAATTCCTATAATTCAATTCCATTAATATAATGTTAGATATTCAGGTGCGTGAATTTACACATACATGTAAATATTTTAATTGTGTGATTTTTTTTCCAATTATTTTACCATTAAATTAGTTTGAAACGACAGGCTGCTGCTTACGGGCAACTGATTGAAAAGGAGCAAATAACTAAATTTCTTAAACTAATGCTGAATTGAAGTATAATTTTCTAGGTTTCAATGTACATTGATACTTCATTTGAGCAACAGTAGTCCAAAGAACAGTCAGATCAATCTAACACCTCTCCAATATCACATTATATAATTAAACAAAAAAGCAAAGCATGAGATTGATTCCTTAATCAAGGGTCAATTTGGGTCTACCTTATTAATATTTGATATTCTCTTCATAAAGGTCAAGCAATAAACTAATATCAATAAACCAATTAAAAATTATAATTGATTCTAAAATTCTATCCACACAAAACAAAATAAAATCTGTGTCCCTGCCAATCTCAACTCCCATTCAGAACCTCTGCGCATTGGGCTCACATGCAAAACCAACAGATTAAACTAATTAAAGAATTTAGAGCAAGGGCAATTTGGGCACCAACAGCTTGCAAATTGCAGCAAGCCCCCCTGATTTTTTTAAATTGTGGGCACCATAGGTCTCTTCACATTTTCTCATGGCCAAAGCTGGTTACTTTTAAGCAAGAATGATGTTTGTTGGGTTGGTCTCTGTTTTGTTTATTGTGTAGCATTTGAGAAAGAATTATAAATCCAACTTCCAAATTCTAAGCTTTGGCAGTGAACAAAGCATTCAGGCAAGAGAGATTGAGGGACAGAAGAACAACAGGAAGAAGATAACAACTACATCATCATCCTCACCCCCTCCTCAGAGTTTGTTGTAGGCTCTGAATTTAGAGAGGAGCACTGCTTGATGCTCTGTACATAAATTTAGAATCTTTGTCAGAGCTCTCACCAACAACTATTTTGGTCCCTTCTCCAAAGAGTTGCACCCATTGTAAATGTGACTTCTTTTTGCTCCTTTCCTTTTGTTCTCACTCCTGCCACCTCCATTGTTTAAGAGCTGAGATCTCTGCTTCTTCCCTTTGTCTTGTTTCCCTTGTGAGAATAGGGCTTTGTGAGCTTTCTTCTTCTTCCTCCATAACCTTTCCCAGCTTCATCATTGCAGCCCTTTCTTTAACATACAGTTTGGTCTCAGAAGCGGGGGTCCTAGTAAGTGTTTCCAAAGCTTTGTTCTTTCTTGGAGTTTGTGACTAGGTTTTTGTGAGCTATGAAGGTGGTGGCTTGTGATCTTGAAGTTGATGTCAATGGGGAAGAGACCTTCTTTGTGGATAAGGTAATTATATTTCTTTCTTTTCCCTTAGACTTTTCAATCACTAAAATTGAGATTTTGGGAAGGTTTCTGGATTGGGTCTTTGATAATTTTGCCTCTAAGAATTTATTATTGCATCAGTTTTTTTCTTGGTGGAAGAAATTTAATTTCTTTGGTAATATTTTGCTTGATTCTTTGTTTTCTTTTTAAATCCTAATTGGGTTTTTTTGTTAAATCTTTGTGAGATATGTAGTTGTTATGATTTATGAACTGTCACTGTAGAGATTGATCTTATTTCTTCTCCTTTTGTCCTATGTAACTTATTTTGTTTTTGTTTTCTACTTGAATTCTGATATATATATTTTTTTAAGTTGATGGAGAATCTGCAATTTGTTCACCTCTCTATCCAGTTTGCTGGGCAGTCAGTTCATTTTCCCTCCTTGGAGAATGTTTGATCCAGTTCTCTGCTTCCTCATTCATGGTTGCCATTTATTTACATTATCTTCTCTTTTCTCCACTCACTCGTATTTATGAGGACTCTTCATGTGATAGAATTTATTGTACCATAAGCTTCAACTTCAAACTCTCTCACATCCTTTCACCTCTCCTTCAATGAATTAAAGTTGGAATTTACTGTTTCTTTACCATTTGAGGAGGAACTGTACTGCTCGCTTGCCTTTACCTCTCCTTCATAAATGGCCTTAACTGCAAGTCACCTTCATTTTTCTTTATCCATCTGTTGCAATTTCTGAGAGAATCACCCTCTGCCCATGAATTTAATGCCTTCAAACTTTTGAAAGACTAACTTGAACTGTAATTTATTTTTGCAGGGAATTCTTTCTTCCTTTTGTGGTAGACTTGGTAAATTATTTATCAAATCTTCAGCTATGGAGACAACAAAGACCCTGAAAGTAGTACTCCATGAGCTCCCTGGAGGTGCTGAGGCTTTTGAGCTCATTACCAAGTTCTGCTATAACAATGGCAGAATCCAATTGACTCCAACCAACACTTGCCTCCTCCATTGTGCTGCCCATTTCATGGAAATGACTGGAACCTCCTCCTTCTCGTCTTCGCCAAGCCTGATCAAAGAGACCGAGAAATTGCTCGAGGGGATTTCGTATTGGACGTGGTCAGAGATTGTGCATTCTCTGAAACAATGCCAGGATTTTTTTCTTATAGCGAGCTCTTCGAGGGTCTTGGACAAACTCATTGGTTCTCTAGTGGCAAGAATCGCTACACCGGCTGATGCTAGTCCTACTGGTTCTTCGCCTGAAAGCGCGGGTTTTCGATTCTCATTTGATACAAGAAGTGCTATTAGCGCGAAGATTGGCCATCACAGACCTTGGTGGTTTGAAGACCTCGCAGGTTTAAACCTTCAGGTCATTGAGAAGGCTGTTGAGATCATGATTTCGCGAAAATTGATCCATGTTACAATAAGCAGGTTCCTGTTTTATTACCTGAAACTGAGTCTGGCGAATGCCAGTCATGAAGAGAAAAATAAAGTTACAGAAACCGTTGTCGATTTGCTCCATTCTCTTGATGGAAGTTCTGTGCCGTGCAAGAGCTTGTTTGGGATTCTCCGAGTCTCTTCGTCTCAGAATTTAAGCGAGCTTTGTAGGGGTAGATTGGAGAGTATGATTGGTGTGCAGATTGATCAAGTTGTATTGGACAATTTGCTTGTTCAGGCTCCTACAGGGATGGGGAGCCTCTACGATGTTGATCTAGTCCTGCGATTCTTGAAATTCTTCCTCGACAACGGAGGAAGAAAAGAGATTGATCGATTGAAGAAAGTGGGGAGCTTGATGAACTTGTACTTGACAGAGGTTGCTCCAGATTCAGGCTTGAAGCCATTTAAGTTCATTGCACTAGCCACCGTGCTGCCTGATGCAGCAAGGGACTCTCATGATGCCCTGTATCGAGCAATTGACATGTATCTTGAGGTATATAGCTTTCATATACATGTTAGTTGATTACTAGATTGTGTCTTGTTCTCATTGTTGCTACTTATTTCTTACTCTTAGATACACTCGCGGTTATCTGAAGAAGAAAAGATGAAGATTTGTTGTGCTATAAACTACGAGAAGCTCTCATCAGAATCCTGCAAGCACCTCGCGCAAAACTCAAAGTTTCCATCAAGAATGGCAGTTCAAGCACTTGTCTCGCAACATTCGAAGCTCAAAAACCTTTTGAAAGATACCAACAACTTAAGACCCCTCAAATATGGGACACAGTTCGACAACAACGGGCAGATCATTCTTTATGCCAAGAAGCTCGATCTCTCGGTAGAGAATGAGAAACTGCGAGCGAATCTGCAGGAGTGCAGTGGAAGGTGATGGAGCTCGAGAAGGTGTGCAGGAAGATGCAGGTTCAGATGGCGAAGATGACAAAGAGCAAGAAATCAAGCCACAAGGGCTCATCAAGATCACTCCCAAAACTTTGTTCATGATTGTTATGATTTGATTTCATAGTATCTATACAAGTTTGTCCATAGTATTGTTACAAAATGAGGGGGTTAATTTCACAAGGTCTACTACTAATACTACTACTGTAAATCTGAGCTAGGGGCAGCGGTTCTAGCAGATGACCATTGAGAGATCATTGCAATTGTCTCTCCTTTTGATTGCTGGTGAGAAGTCTATTTGTACAGCTGTGGAGAGAAATTTCGGCTTTTCTTCTCATTGCTGCCCATGGCAGTCACTTTGTCCTACTCCCATACTCTGAAGACATTGATTCATGAGACCAAATGCATCATAGCATAAAAGAAGACAAATTATGAAGCATAGGATTCTTCATTAGAGAAATTAACCAATCCTAATTCTTTTTTCCTTATGAGGAGTAGTTTTAAGTCTCAAAGTCGGTCAATTCTGAAACATATATTGACAGTATTAATACTAAAAACTATTGATCCAACTGAATACTGGTCTCATACGCAGTACTTGCTATGGACATAATCATACGATTCACCCATGTTTTTACTTAGTTTATTCATCGAATATTCAGATCATGTGGTGAATCAAATACCACCAATATTATATTCAGCAGTTGACTTGGTGCAGCAAACAAAATAAAGCAAGTTTAAGCAGGATTCTCTCTGCTAAACAGAGAGGAAAGCAATTTGGATACCCTGCTGCAGTGAGCTGAGAAGAGAACATGGGCTCTGCAGTTGTTCACTGTTCACACTTCTCAGCTTTGGATGCCCTAATTAAACTAAGCCAACTGGCTTGTGCAGGGTGAAGATTTGGCATGGAGGTCTACTGTTCTCTTCTGATTAAGGTTCATTTCCCCATGGATGATGCTTTGCTTGCCAAACTGTGGACTTAAAAAGATGTAGTCTCTTTGTTGTTTGAGTGATTGGATCAGGCTTTATTATTATTCTTTTCTAATTCATTTACCTATTATTTTCTTCAGTGTGTCTCAACAATCAACAAAGTAAGATTAGGATCTAACAAAAGATCAAATTTTACTCTCTCAGAAGTAGTAAAGCACAAGTAGTCAAATTATATTTTATGGGAATTTTCTTGTCCTTAATTAAACACAAAAATCCTGTGGACATTAAATGCTCTAAAAGGCATCTCAGGGATCGGTGATCGAGGCGAGGAAAGCGGCAAGGGGCACGGGCCTGGGCCTTTGGTGGTGGGCCCCAAGATATATGAGAGAGAGAGAGAGAGAGAGAGGAGAGAGAGAGATTTTCAAAACTGGATGAATGTACACGGCAATGAATGAAGAGAACTGACAATTGTTTGATGCCTGCCATGAATTTAATGATATAAGACATAGATGGAGAGAACTCCTAGAAAGCATGGGTTTTTATTCTGTCTCTCCCTGGAAGAAGTTTCCATTAAAATTGGATTCTAGTTTAATAGTTGCATCAACCCCAATGTCTGTGTTTTGTAAACTAATTAATTAGTTATCTGTCATCCTCTGTCAACTTCCGTAGGTGTTTCTGTACTAATCAGGGTGGTTTGTGTAAATATGCAATCAATTAAGGACTTATAATTGTTAACTACGTATTGTTTACGTGTTGATTCGATTTGCAGAGAGAAACCTGGGCAAAGTTGATAATAATATTGATATATTACAGTTAAATAAGGACGTGAGCGTCATCATGACATCTGAAAGTACGGTGAATTACTAGAGTTCGTTCTTTTTTTACGGTGGATCAGTTTTGTGTTTTTATATTTTTGTCCTTTCTATTTTATTTTGGGTTATTTCGTTAAGTTTTTATTAATGAAACGTTAGAAATTTTTTAGATTCACCGTTTTTTTTGAAAAAAAATATTGATATGTGAGCAAAAAGAGTCATTAATCTTATTGATTGATCAATGCGCGGTGCATTTTATTTCTTTAAGAATTATGTGCATCCACTTGGAGGTTACATCGTTTGAAGTTGAAGGGGGCAATGAAAAAAAAAATATATAAAGCTTGGTGTGGGAGTGCTAAAAGTCTCAATTTTAATTTAAATTTGTAGAAGCTTCAACTCTAATAGGAGGCTAATGGCCTCTCATTGGTCTTCATGATTTAGAGTAGGGCTAAAAGTTAATGGGTCACACACTTTGCATAGGACACCAACATTGAAATTCAAGGCTGGAAAGCTTCAAGACAGCAAGCCCACCGTTTCGAGCTCAAGTTTTTGCTATAATTATACTTGCATATACTTTGGATTTCGTTTTAGTCAAGTAAGAACCACTTAACTTTAATGACCATTTTCAGTTGTCTTTTCTTTTGTTTTTAATCTAATTTTTAATAATTTCCTATAGTTACGTGTGCTGTCCATCATCGAAAGACAAGAGAGGAAGGGCAAAAACTTATGTGAGTTTAGAATTGGTATTTTTTTTTTTAAAAATAAAATTGTGAGATAAAAACTCTCGACGTCTCATTAATAAGAATTTAATGAAACATTGTCATGAAAGAGGAGTACAAATATGTAATATATACACAATTTGAACTTTCAAATCGGGAAAAAAAAACCACTAGAACGCTATTGGAGCTCTTCCCGCACCGCGACATCACAGGTCCGATTCAATTATTCCGTCACTGGCTCTCCCCACCTAGAAAGGATGGTACTTGTTGGATCACTTCCAGTCAACTTTGAATAAGCAGCTGCTTGCCTCAGTGGTCCAAAACACATTCATCACCATCACTTCGCTAAAAAAAGAAAACAATCATGGGCTTGTTTGTTTCGCCGCAAAACGTCGCAGGTCGTAAGTCGTAAAATTAGAATGGAAAAAATGAACTGTAGCAGAGAAAATATATTATGTTTTACAGTGTTTAGTTGGTAAAGTGAAAGTGTAAATGAAAAAGTATACTGTGTTTTACGTGTTTGGTTGGTAAAGTGAAATTGAATGAGAAAGTATATTGTGTTTTACGGTGTTTGGTTGGTAACTTAAAAGTGTAAGTGGAAAAATTGACCACAAAATTAACTGTAGCAGTGATTTAAATATTATAAATACTATTAAATTAAATATGCTATTGAAAATTAAATTGTATTAATAAATTTGAGATAAAATATTAATAATTTAATATTTTAATTATAACAATAATATTAATAAAATATTAGCAAAATTAGTAAAATATTACTAAAATATTAACTAAATAAATAATTATAAGATTTTAAGAAAATCTAAAGAACATTAATAAAATTTTAAGGATACTAATAAAACATAAATATTAAAAAATCTTAAGAAAAATAATAAATATAGTTATAATATTATAATATTATAAAATACTTAAGATTATTATAATATTAAATTTTATTATAATAATATTGTAATATTATTAAAATATAAAATTAACAAAGTAAAATATAATTATAAATTTAATAATAAAATATTATTATGATATTATTATAATGAATTATTACAATATTAACATAATAAAATATTGATATAATTTTAAAGTATATTATAATATTAATAAAGTAATTATTTATATTAAGAAATAAATAAATTAAATATATAATAATTTTATATTAAAGCATATTATTGTTATATTAATAAAATATTAAATCTAAATAAAATATTAAGAAAATTGGTGTAAATATTAATAAAATAATAAAGTATTAAATAACAATATTAAATTAAAATATTAAATTAAAATAATAAAATATTAAATATTAAAACAATAATAAAATTATAAAAAACTAAAAATACAAATATAAAATAATTAGGTAAGAAATTAAACACTATTAAAAATATTAAATATATTAAATATTTAATAATATTAAATTATATATTGATTATCAAGTAACTGCTTTGGGACTGCGAGTGTATTACAAGTGGAATTTACATGACCACAAAATTAACTGTAGCAGTTGCAAGTGGGAAATTTTGACTGTAAAAGTGAGATTTATATGACCACAAATTTAACTGTAGCAACTGCAAGTGGGAAATGAGAGTTGTATTTTGCAAGATGTTTTGCAACGAAACAAACAGCGAAAAATGAAAAAAATTTTACGACTTGCGATTTTGCGGCCTTTTGCGGGGAAACAAACAGGCCCATGGTCATCTCTCTTTTAACATTTATCCTCTTTAATTAAGCTAAGATTGCTGGAAAGGATGTTTTTCTTTAAAGATATGACCATTAGACGAGGTGTACTTGTGACTAGTATCTTACCCTAATCTTATCCATTAGTTTGTCTCATTTGTCACAAGATTTAATTATTTTGGCTCACTTTTGCAGCAAGATTAGTTTGTCTTTTCGAGAAGTAGCAAGGGCACTAGCGTAGTGCCCCTTCCATGATTCAAATACCTTCATATATAAAATAGTAAAATAAGATAGAATAATATCATCCTGATTAATTGTGAAGATGTTCTGATTAATTAGAATTCTAATTAATTAAATAAAGTATTTGCAGGCAAGATTGGATGTATAACGTTTACTATTTTTTTTTTTGGCTAAGACACTAAATTCTAAATTTAGAAAATGACTCTAGCGATCACGGGCGACATCAGAAATAAATTTTGGAGTGGACTGCAATCTTTTATAATATATACTTATGAATTATATTAATTTGTCAAAAGAATAAAACAATATTCTCCACTAAATCAGAATAAACTTGTCAAAAGAAAATCAAAATAGAATTATGTCTAAGGCAATATATGAAAAAACCAAAATAAAAAGAGGTTTAAAGCGATATATGAAAAAATGGCCGTACTGTAGCCCGGCCCATTCAACTTTCTAAGTCCACCCCTGCTGGTGATAAAATAGTTTTCAATAAAACAAATACAACATGTGTGTCCACTAAGGAAGGTTCTCTCGTGAAAAAAAGTCTGAAAAAGTTTTTACTTGTAGGAGATGATTTATAAAATAAGACATTTATAAAAATTGATAATTTACATGATGATATTAAACATTATGTCATGATTTAAATATATAAATTACATAAACAAAATAGAGATAGACTTGGCTTCTTCAGAAAGATTCAGAATCAATTTTTTTCATTAAAATTTGATATTAGCAGATCAAACAGAAGTTCAAATCGGCTAACTTGATTTATATTATCTAAATAAAAAATTAACTGTTTTGAAGTTTGTTTGCTCATGCATTTATAGTACAAATGGACGGTAAAAACTAGCACATTCTTTAGATCTATAAATATTTACCATACAAGTTTTCGATCCAACCATTTGGCAATGATCTACACACTTTACATACCATTTGTTTTAAAATTTCAAATATTTTACACCTTTAAACTAAGCAACTTGTCATTTTATAATAGAAGAATAAATATATGAAAAGCTTGTAGCTTCTTTCTAAAAGTTTAATATCCAACTGTAGAAAGTAAAATGCATAAATTAATCTAGCTAGCAACAACATCCATGTTCCATCTAGCTAACTAATGAAGAACCTCATCATGTTCTGTGTTCTGCATGCACACAAAGATGTCGCTTATCTAAAGTTTTTTCTTGTTTATTTATTTACATCATTTAAACTTTTCCCATGCATGCAAAAGCTAGCATGGGGAGTTGCTAGAATCGAAGAGGGCCATACTTTTCGTAAAAATCTAAAAGGACTCAAGACCTTAGCTTATGATGGAAGGAATTATACGTTCACATGCAATCAAACAGTGCCTTGTTTTAGTGCTCTCTCCTTTTTAAGATTCTTTTCAAGAAATCTTATATATGCATCCATTGACCCTTGTTGATAAAGCAAAAGTTTTAAGATTGGTTTGCATTCACCCAAGAAAATGTGTGTGTGTTTACAATGTAATATTTGACCAAGAAATGCATGAGCCCAAATAGGTGGCAGACAGAGATTTCTTGAGCCATACTCGTAGTTTAAATTAATCTACAAGTAAGATCATGCATTATGGTCACATTGACGTAAACTGAGAACAAGCCCATGCATCGATATTAAACAAACTAAACAAAGGAACCAAACATTGCATTGAGAGCATCAAGTTCGAGGTCTAGGGCCGAGCCAAAAGATGCATTACTTTCTACTCAAAAAATTAAATAAAGAAAAATAAAAAGATACACCATTAAGAAATTATTACACTGATGAAGAGAAAAATGAGGAACTAGATTAAATTTTTATTTTTACACTTTTGTCAAAAATGCCACGCCGGTCCTTATATTTTGCACTTTCACTATACTAGTCCTCAAATTAATGATGGAATAATCCGTAGATGATTTGAACTCAGTTGGTCCTTAAAACTATACACTTTCACTTGCTGGATTTTTCCAACTTTATGAAATGTTCAAATTATATTATACACATTGTCTATATTTTATTTTGCTATATGCTGATTGTCACATTGTCCCTCATGCAAATCCTCTCTTATTATCTTGCCTCTACGGTAACTATTAGCAAGTAGCAACATTTGAAAATTTTACGAGGAGTTTCTGTAAAAAGAAATAAGCAAATTAGAATAGGGGCTTAAAAGAAAAGTACAAAACCGTTGCTTGGAGTTGGGAGAAGAGAGAGACACCGTATCGGTCCTGAGACCGGAGCATGGGCCATGGGCCCTTAGGCGTGGAGCGACCGGGATCCTCTCCGCCTCGAGATTCTGACACGTGCAGATGACGTAACTGTCACGTGGGGAGTCGGGTCACTCTCCTCGTGTCCCTCACCGCCCCAATAACCTACTCCGTATCAAGCAAAGAGCATGGCGGGTCTTTAAATTCTGCCGTGCTGTTTCAGGATCGAATCACCGCTCCCTTGGTGTCACGGCCGTCGACCGCCACGCAATTGCCGGGTGGACTTTCTGCTGTCCTCTGTTTTTTTATTCTGACCGCTTACCGCGCCGACACCCATCATCGGAAAGCAGCGAGGTTGCTGCTATTGGAATGTTTGTGGATTTACGATGATGACCCTCTTATTTTTATAATTTATTATGTTTGAGTGCGGTTACCGCTCACCAGCGATGATGGGATCCTTGTCTCTGACATTGAGATAATGGGCCTTATTTGGGCTACTGGACACAGTAGACACACTGAAAGGGTCTGCCCTTAAGATAATAGGCCTTTTTTTGGGCTGGGCCAGGTTAGTAGACTGGACCCACTGAAAGAGACTGAACATGTTTCAATTACTGTAAAATTGTCAAATTTCAATTCTTTTTTGTCTATTTTATTCACTTGTTTAATTGTTTCTGTTTTCATATACCACATACTGTTCCATAAAGAAGCAGTGATGTCGATGATTAGAAGATGAATTTATTACACAGTCCTCACTCATATGTTGTGATTCAGAAGAAATTATTATCCAGCCCTCGCTCATATGTTGTGAATGTTGTGATGTTAACTATATTGCCTTCATATAGTTCTGATAAGCTCGTCTTTTTTCAATAATATTTATAGCACTAAAATTAAGAACTGTTTTGTACTATCAATATCTTATAATAGATTTAGAATTTTTTCTTGTGTTTTTATCTTTTCTTCTTTCTTATATGAGATGTTGGAAAGAACAAAGACAAGTTGAATAGTATGAGCGTGTCAGATTTGCTTATACTAGATCGGTTGATTTTTTATTAAAAAAAATATATAAAATAATAAAACTTGATTTGCAAGTAGAGAGTAACACTCAAATTTCCTTTGAGTCGTATTTAGCTACAAAACTCTCAAATCTAAGAAAACATCCTATATTTAAAATAATGATACACAGAAAAATATATTAATATGGTGTGTACTTATATAATTTGCAATGATTATTGTTTATACTCAATCAAGGACAATTTAATAACAGGCATTGTACATAGAAAAACTACTGTGTGTACGCATCTCATTTACAACAGTCATGCTTTAAAAGATTCTTCATTTGTTGTGCTATACTTCCTTTGTATATTTATAAAGTAGTGCTGAGTACTACTTGTGTTTTCAAATATTTGATAACTGTCTCCAGCCATTTCATATATATTCAAATATTTTATTTTAATACAAATTCATATGAAATATTGGAGAAAAGTGACAAATAAATTCAATCGTGTTAAAGCATTAGTTCAGTTGCGCATGAGCCAGAAGAAAACATTGGAAAGAAATACTAAATTGTGCAAGCAATTGAAAAAATCAATATCGGGGAATAGAGTTTGAATTATGCATACACCGGCGCTGCCAAACTTTTTGAGCATACCAAGTCCCTCAAGTAACTCTTGTTTTAATCTTGAAATAGCTCAAAAAATCCTTGATATACTAATGTTAGAGCTTGAGGCAAATAAAATTAATTGAAGAAGGTGACGGTGAGAGGGGCTGTTTGGTTGGTTGCAAAACTTTGCAAAATATAAAAAGTTTTGCAACTTTACACTTTTCACTTGTTTGTTTCCATTTGCAAAATGCAAAAACTTTTCCAACTTACAGTTGCTACAGTTAAATTTGTGGTCATTTAATTCTCACTTTTACACTCATATTTTCTCACTTGCAGTTGCTACAGTTAAATTTGTGATCATTTAATTCTCACTTTTACACTCATATTTTCTCACTTGCAGTTGCTACAGTTAATTTTGTGGTCATGTAACTCTCACTTGTAGTACACCAATTCAAAACAGTTACTTGATAATCAATATATAATTTAATATTTTTAAATTTAATATTTTAAATAGTGTTCAATTTCTTATTTAAGTATTTAATTATTTTATATTTTTAATCTTTAATTTTTTATTGTTTTTAATATTGTTTTAATATTTAATATTTTACTATTTTAATTTACTATTTTTATTTAATATTTTATTTAATATTTTATTATTTTATTAATACTTATTCCATTTTTTATTATTTTATTTAGAGTAAATATTTTATTAATATAACAATATTATACTTTAATATAAAATTACTATATATTTAGTTATTTAATTTTTAATATAAAAAATACTTTATTAATATCATAATATTTTTATTATTATATTAATATTTTATTATGTTAATATTGTAATAATAATTCAGTATAATAATACTATAATGATAATTTATTATTAAATTATAATTATATTTTACTTTGTTAATTTTATATTTCTATAATATTACAATAATATTATAATAAACTTTTACTATAATAATTTTCAAGTATTTTTAATATTATTACTATATTTTTACTATATTTTATTTCTTTTAACATTTTTTAATATTTATATTTTATTAGTATTCTTAAAAATTTTATTAATGTTCTTTAGATTTTCTTAAAATTTTATATCATTTATTTAATTAATATTTTAGTAATATTTTACTATTTATACTAATATTTTATTAATATTATTATTATAAATAAAATATTAAGATTATTAATTTTTTATCTCAAATTTATTAATACAATTTAATTTGCAATATTAAATTTAATTTAATAGTATTTATAATATTTAAATCACTGCTACAGTTAATTTTGTGGTCAACTTTTCCACTTTCACTTTTACATTACCAACCAAACACCGTAAAACACAAAATACTTTACCATTTACACTTTCACTTTACCAACCAAACACCGTAAAACACAATATACTTTTCCATTTACACATCACTTTATCAACCAAACACCGTAAAACACAATATATTTTCACTGCTACAGTTCACTTTTTCCATTCTCATTTTACAACTTACGACTTGCGACGTTTTGCAACGAACCAAACAGGCCCAGAATAGCAGCAGATAAAATTAATTCAGTTTTTATAAATGATAAAAGTTATGTCAAACATGTTACAATATTTCTTGCCTGCGGAAATTGATTTTTACCTTTTTTTAGCTTGAGCTTGAGTTTGAAATGAGTGCTTACATGTCTAGAACTTCGGAAGACATTTTTATTTGTTGAAATGTACTTCTTATTCACTAGAAGTTTTAATACTATTAGATTTTATACGATGGAGAAATTATATATGTGTGTGAAAGGTTTTCTAGTTCTCAATTGTTTGCTTTAAATTGGAACTTTATCTCCGCAAACGGCATGCTTATGCAAGTGAGTAACATCAAACAATTAGACATTGTTTTACGTACTCCCCCACTTAATAGGCCTTAATTATTCGCGCACAAAATGTAATTTCTCAAGACTTATTGTATTATGTATTTTGCAATTTGAAACAATTATAGTTTAAACAGACAAAAATATGATACAAACATCGTTGAGCCTTTGCTCAAAGGTTGTGATGTACTCTAGCGGCTTCATATATAGTAAGGGCGTGTTTGGTTTCAAGGAAGTGGGCGGAAGTAAGGAAATGCGGAAGTATAATTACTCACTTTCTTATCTATCTAAACACCGGAAAAGGAAAATAAGAAAATCTCTTTTTCTTTTCTCTTTTCTCTTTTACACAACTATTTCCTCACTTTAAAGTGTTACAGTTAATTTTGTGGTCATGTAAATCTCATTTGTAATAAGTTGTAACACAAAATAGTTAATTTTTTTTATCATGTAAATCTCACTCGTATTCAAGTTACAGTCCATTTATTATTTTTCTTAATTAATTTTTATTTTAATATTATTTTGCGGTCAACTTTTCCACTTCCATTTTCACATTATCATCTAAACACTGGAAAAGACATAACATTTTCCAAACCACACTTTCCAGCAACATCCAAACACCGGAAAACTCACTAACCAATTTCCAAATTCCAAAGAGAACTATTACCACTTCCTCACTTTCACCCTTATCTAAACAAGCCTGTGATGCTCTCTCACTCTCTTCTTATCAAGCAATGATAAGTAATGGGACAAGGAACTGCCTCTTTGCCATTTTGGTACTATTTATGTATATTTATTGTTCTAACATGTTGAATATTGACATGAAATGGGAGAGAGAACCAATGAATAAGTCTTATGGATCTGGATGAGCATTCTTCTTGGCTTTTTCTATGTAAACATGCAATTTCAGAAAACTCAATATTTAGCTCTTTTGGAATACATTGAAGCTCTCAGTAGTGGGCACTGGCAAGAAACATTCATGTATGATTCAGAGTGAAACAGCTTTATAATGCCACAAAGTTCTTAGTAGCGGCATTAAAAGAAACCCCCGAGTATGGATATGATTAGCTGTTGTGATCTTTTTCCTTCAATGTACTTTTTTTATTTCAAAACTTATGAAATCTTATGATAGTAATTCACTAAGATTTTGAGTGAAAACTAGTTGTGCACTAGTAGAAGAATATTAATATGTTTCAATCTCTCTTTTCCTGCAAAACTAACTAGAAAAGAACTCAGGTAGACGTTGGATTTGTAGTTAGATTTGTGATTTCATAGTTACATGTTTGTACTATGTAAGTAATTTTATGCCAAGTATTCCTGAACACTTCTTATTGTTGATTATAATTTTAGAGTGATAAAGATTAGTAAACCCGAACATTGTTAACTCAACATTTCATAATATTATTATTTTTTTGTTCTGTTTGACGAAATACGCTTTAATATTATTAAATAGTTTAAGCTATATGTTATTTCTTGCAAACTGCAACTATGTTCTACATTTTCTTTTATGAGTGTCAGCTTTGAACCACTGATGATCTTAATCAGTACATACTGCCCTTATTTTTATTTAACATCCTTCTTATTGGATTGCCATCTTTTTTTATTTTGGGATCCCACACTATTCTTTATAAACACGTTGATATTTCCATGCATCACAAGAAATGTCTACAGCAACCAAAAATGTTTCTGTTTCGAGATATATAAAAGGAAACAATGAAAGAAAAAAAAAATCTCTTTCATAAAGAAATTGACTAGATAATCAAGACATTACTTGCTAAGATTTGAAATTAAGAAAACAAAGAATAAAAAAAGTCAAATCCTTGCAGTAGATAGATATGCAGAAGAAAGATAACAATGTTCACTTCACTATATTCAGTTTCACAGTAGAGGACCGATTCATATGCTATGATGCACAAATATGAATGAGTCCAGTGATATATACTGTATGAGTATAATAATGCTGTCATTTTAGGAAAATAAGGATATAATACAGCATGGATACATAATATACGAGCAAACATGTGTTAATATTCTTCATCAATAACATGAAATTATTAACACAAATGGCTGAGTAAAATACTACAGCTAGGATATTTCACTTTTCAAGTTATATAACCTTACATTATCCAAACAATTATTATCCTTTGTTAATGGCTTCGACAAGTCATATAAATACATCTACAAATGTGGTTGAATCAGAACCTGTCATGACCTTGCAAGCATCCATATCTGTCATGTGCTAGTAAAGTGTCTACTATATGATGGTAAAAACTCGGAAATTAACTGTAGCAAGCATTTTTGAGGAACTCTGAGTGTGTGTGTGTGTGTGTGTGTGCGTGTGTGTGTTTGTTTGTTTTTTTGTGCGTGTGTGTGTGTGTGCGCGCGCGCGCAGGTGGTGGGGGTTAGCGCCTAGGAAGATCAGTTTAAGATTGTTGCTATCGTATCAAAGTTTTACCATTGTTTTCTAACTCACAGTGTAAAGTTTATTGTACAGTATCCATGGTTGTGTACCTGTGAAATGCTTAATGATTCCATATTTCAGTATATACACTAATGCTGTACATCTGCATCTTGCTATCTGAGTAGGAAGCTAATGTCTAAATTACTGATGTGCAACTGAAGAAAACATTTGCGGATATAATTAGCGCGCGCGAACACAGTGACACGCTCTAACTCAACTCTTAACACTATAATACTAAAAATCATCCAGATATGATATTATGTGGAAATAATGAACTTTTTATGTGTGAAGGAACAAAATTAAACCTATGCCAGTTATTTGAAGCTAATTTGGTAGTGTGAGTTATACAAGTTACAAGTCATGTGGAAAAGTACACAATAGGAGAACATCTGAGAAATAGTTCCGACATGTTTTCTTATTTGCTAAGTTGGCACTCATTCTCCATTAAGTGCTCAAAACCTAGGTATACTTTACCGGAAGTCACCAAGAAGAAATCAGTTTATTAATCTAGGGAAAGCTTGTGACATGGTGGATTGGGAGTTCAAAGGGGGCGGGTTGCAGAAGAAAAATGATTATCCAATAATTACATTTTAAAAATATGTACGATGGCTTAGTAACTAGTGCAGAAACAATTGTCCATTCCCATCACCATAAGCACCAAGGATTCAGCTCTTACCTCTACTTTGTTGATGGATAGAGATACTAGGGACATACAACATGAGGTCTCATGGTGCATGTTGTTTGAGATGATATTGCATTAGTTGATAAGACTAGAGAAGGGATGGTTTCTAAAATAGAAAGGTGGAGAGAAGCATTGAAATCTATAGGGTTTAGAATTACAAGTACGCAATCAGAGTATATGGAATGTAATTTTAGCAAAACTCATAAGAGAATGTTTTCTTCCACAGTGATGGTCAGGAAGTCAATAGTTCAGAGTTTACGCCAATCCTTTTTAGGATAAATCATTCGTCATGATGTGAGATGTTAGGGGATGTTCATCATACAAATGAAATGGACTCTACCAACAATAAAATTATGTATTGTTCTCTACTAACAAATTTGCGTAGTCATGTGAATCTCACGGTTTGAATCAATCCTGACTTCTATTCAAATGGACTTGAGGAGTTTTATTTTCCCTCTGGAAGGGAGGGACGGAGAATTAGTTCCTTCACATGTATCATGGCTTGCATTATTATATACTTGCAAATGGCTAAAGGAGCAAATACCTTCATTCTATTATTCTTGCCAAATTTCATGTGACTGCTTATGTAATACTAAACTTACCTTTCCAAATTTTTTGAGGGAAAAGAAGAAACTTTTTATTCATTAATGAACTTTTCACTTTGCTTTATTTGGTTAGATCAGTTTACATACTTCACATTCTTTTGATGGGAAGAGACTACTCTAATTTGTGCAGTCATGCATAGAGAGAATCAAAGGAGATGAATCTGGGCACAAGCATTGCACAGGGCAATTACTTTGATTACTGGTCTTGTGTTGACACATGTTACTTTCTGTTTATATCAAGTTGCTTGGGACATTGTTTCTGTCCTTCTGATTGTTTTTATCTATAATAGCAGCCTTAAACATTCATCTGGCTACTTGAATTCTATTATTTATTTCTGTTTGGCCTTTTTTCCTGATGCATTTTGTTCATCTAAGATGAATCATAGACACTGGTCTCAAGAATGTCGAGAGAGAATTAATAAAAGGCATGTCTTATGAGTCGGCTGTTAACTTGTGGAGAATGCTGTGGTAACAATATTGTATAATAGCTGCTGTCAGATTGTTTACACATTGCTGGCTTCAATCTAGATTATGTGAACATGTCACTCAAACATGTTTAGTTTCTTTGAGGTGTAGTGAAGGGGTTCATGGATGGCATTTTGAGACAATTCTTCCAGTTAAATAGCTGTGTTTTTCAATTCTGCTACCAGTGTGTCGTATATTTATTGCGGATAATATATAGAATAGGTAACCATTTCTACAGGAAAAATAAGTAGATTTGTCGCCTAAGCAATCATGCTAAGTATTTGAGAATGTGTAATATCCCTATCTAATAATACTGTATTTTAATTGCTAAGTATTTATTTGGTTCCTCTGATTTTTCTTTCATTATTATTTATAAATATGTTTGTATAATCTAATGACCAAGCCCAACTCATAGCCCATGCTAATCAAGCTCATCTCTCATTTTCTTCTTATTCCTTTTTCCATTCCCCCCCCCCCCCCAACCCATTATCTTAAGCCCATATCCATTACTCTAGTTCAAACCCACCAACCCAATTCTTATGATCCGAAACCCATTAACTCATAATTCTAAATCCTAACAACCAAATCCAAATCAAATCCTAACTAATCATATCCTAACAAAACCCAAATATCTCTTAACTCTAATCACAATCAAATCAAAACCAAAATCCCTTCATACTCTTCTTTCTCCACCAAACACAGCCGCCAACAACCCCGCACTCCCATGGCCGCCCCAGCTGAACACCAGGCCGCCTCCCTCCTCCTCAGCGCACCCTCGGCAGCAGCATCAACCCTCTCCATGCCGCCTTGCCACCGCCCACCAGTACCATGGCCAAGCCTACCAACACTCGCCATTCTTGCAACTCGCCGGTGAGCTCCCCTATCTTCACCGGCAACACCTCCCCCTCGGCCTTGCCACCGCTTGCACGCATCTCCGCTTGATGTGCCACCACCGAGCCTTGAACCAGTCATCGAAGACAAGCCGTCGAGCTCTTTTGAGTCTCCCCCTTGTGCGCCAACTCACCTTGCTGTGAGTTTCTCCACCTCTTCCTTAAGCATTTTTCTCTCTCACTCTCAGCCTTTATTCAATTTTATTAGAGAACTGTTAATTACTGATTTAAATTTGGATTTTGTATTAACTTGGTTGTTGCTGTATGTTTTTATCTGAGTTGAACGTAATAGGTTATGGCAGGTCTAATTTTCCCACTTTGTTTTAGTTGTTCCCTACTTTATGAAAGTCTTGGATTGTTTTGTCCTGTTTCAAGATAACTTGATGATGGTTGAAGTAGATCTTCCTTCCTGACATCTTATATGGCAATTGACTCTTTCTCTTATGATGTTATTCTATTACTAAAAGCTTCATGAATAAAAGAAAATTTCAAGTTAATGTAGTTTTGCTTCACAGAATGGCACACTTTCGTCCTTCACTTCATAATCGATGCCTTACAGTTAATAAGTAGCCTAATGGTTTGATACTTATTTTCAGAAATTTATCACTACTTTTATTAAATTAACATTGTAGACTCTCCTACTTCTACTGATATCAAACACCAGGAAATCATATTTCCTACAAGGACAGCCGCGACAGCAGCCATGGCACATCTCGATGGCCTTCGGCGAGCCTCCGCGGCGCTCCACGACTCCCCGATCTCCTCGAGCACTTCTCCAGCGAGCCACAACAGACTCCACGGCCTCCGACTACTCCGTCGTTGCTTGTTTCGGACCCGTTTGGTAAGATCCGAACCATTGCTAGAGATCCGAACTCGATTTGGATTCGTGCTCATTGTGGACCGGATACACTGGTGATTCAAAAACTGACCGATGTGATGATCCGGAGATCCGTATTAGTTGGTGTTGTGGAGACTAGAGGCCGACTCGGTTCCAAAACCGCGTTATTTTATGTGAGTGTTCTTTGCTTTCTTATTGGGTATCTCGATATTATTTTATGTGAGTGTTCGCACT
Source organism: Agave tequilana (assembly GCA_038442645.1). Taxonomy (NCBI): domain Eukaryota; kingdom Viridiplantae; phylum Streptophyta; class Magnoliopsida; order Asparagales; family Asparagaceae; genus Agave; species Agave tequilana. The sequence goes on from JAVJIF010010596.1 coordinate 21,030, forward strand.
TGTCTTTTCTTTATTTATTGATGCCTGTCTTGTTTACATGTTAACTATATCGTTTTATTTGGCCGTCTAACATATTGGATAAATATGATATCATGTACCGTTTCATATGACGTCATTGACTGTACACTTTGCATATCTAGATGATGGGAGCATATATGAGTATCAGTTCATGTGTTAGTAACCCCCGTTGTTGGCTTAGGTCTAGTATTGATATACCATAGGCCCGACTTGACCTTGTAATTGATATAGCGGTGATAAATCCTAGAATGAATATACATGTTGATTTTGAGGTTGATGGATCATTGAAAGAGATTAGAGAACTATACTATCTGAAATGATTTTCAGTCATATTGTTTAGTGACACATTTTGAAGGTAACCATTGTGATATTGCTATTTTTGGTAAATTTTTAAGAAATTGTTTAGAGCTCTGATCATACACACCATCAGGTATGTTAGTCGACTTGCCCTTATTATAGTCGACTAATACTCCTACCCTAGTCGACTTATCATAGCTCCTACTCGACTAAGTTTCTGGTTAGAAAGTTGTGAACTCTCTGTTTGTTGACTGTAAGTTGTATTAGTCGGCTAATAATTCTTCTAGTCGACTTACCTTAGTCCCTTGTCGACTCGGTGACTATTCAGAAAAGTTATCGAGACTATTTGTTGACTGTAAGCTATATTAGTCGACTTGCCCTTTCCTATAGTCAACTTACACCTTTTATAGTCGACTTATCCCTCTTGCTAGTCGACTAAACCAGTCAAACCTCCTATATTAGTCGACTTGCCCTTTCCTATAGTCGACTTACACCTTTTATAGTCGACTTATCCCTCTTGCTAGTCGACTAAACTAGTCAAACCTCCTATATTAGTCGACTTGTCCCTCCTATTAGTAGACTTGCACTTGTTATAGTCGACTTATCCCTTTTGATAGTCGACTAACCCAGTCCAAAATCCTCTATACTAGTGAACTTGCTCCTACGCTAGTCGACTAACTCTAGTTCTGACTGCTGTTCTTAGATTTCTTATGGATTGAGAACTTTACCCTTTAGTTATGATCTTGGATATAGTTGGATGAATCTGATCGTGAGGAATAGGCATTGATTTGGTTGACCTGACCTAATAGATCTTAGATGTATATCTGATATGTTGCCGATTTTTGGGACCTTATGTTTGACCTTCATAGAAGTGAGAGGGTGTGATGACTCTTATCAGACTAGAGTGTAGAGATCTGATTAGAAATATCAGAACATTTATTATTTCAGTTATTGAGATACAGATAGATTGGTGATAGTTTACCGTATCAGATACCTTGACATGAATTGATACTTGACGATCAGGATGACTATTGAGGCTAAGTTCATGATGACTATTGAGATCGGCTATTGTTATATACAGTACAGGTGTTTGAGATATTGATCAGTTCCAAGTGAGACGGGCTATTGAGTATTATCTATTTCTGTTGTTGTATTGATTCATGTTATTGGAAATTACTGAAAAAATATCGTCAGACCGTAACATATACATTGTTCCATTGTTCTACCGTTTACACGATAATATTGTTCACATTGTTATTATTACATTGATATTATTACTGTTACTGTATCGTCCCAGTAATTGAAATAACATGGAGATTGATTGTTGTAAATAATAATGTAAATTGACAACTTATACTGGGATTGGGGAATTGATGGAGGAGACAGCGTCTGTATTTTAGGTGGACCTAGGATACAGGTTGCGCAGCCAAGATACGGTTCCACTGCAGAGTTCCGGAGGATGACTGACATCCCGTATTGTTCATATTGTCATTGTTATTGACACATTGTTATTGTTATTGTTATTGACTACCTAGCGATAGGACCTGATTCAGCGCCAGGTGATTGGGCCGTGGTTTCGGGTATGTACGGAACCCACCTAAAGCATGGACAATGTCTCTTCTATTAATTTCAATAAATTAGGACGTTGATTGATACGTGTGGGAAACGTAGTATGGGATGCGTCTACTGTATGTGGCAATTGGTGTTCGCTGACATAATAAATAATAATGAACTATTTATAGTGTATTGTGATTGACCGTAATCACCTGACTGCATATATATAGCTATGATAGACATATGATTGTACACATGACCAGATTGTATATCAGATTAGTGACAGATGCTAGGTTACACATATTGGCATGAGTTGTTTTCTTTTATCATAAGATCAGTAATATATCATTCATATCTTGTTCTTGGCATTGATTATCTTATTATCCTTCATTTCAGTTATCATGTTTTCATTACTTATGTTATTTTTATGCACGAGCATTCCTCTTTACACACACACTCATTAGGTCGCTTCTGACGACCCTGAATTCGTACGTCCAGGGTATTTGACATTTTCTTATATTGTTCAGGTATTCGTGTGATCGTACGTTTCGCGAGGAGCTAGAGTTCCTCCCTTTTGATTCTAGTATTCTTGCATTTCTTATTCCTGCTATTCTTCTTTGATACCTATATATCACACTTAGCTTTTATTCCATTCCTTATTTCATCTGGGATCATGTGCAGTCATTATATGTATTATTGCAGTGATCGTTGATTATTATGGTTCAGAATTATAACTTGTTCAGGTTACTTTAGGCTTAGCGTGTATACGTGGGGTATTTTCCTCACGTATATACGTCGCCGACTCTCGTCGCGACTCCGTTTCCACGTATTTTGGGAAGCGGGGCGTGACAGAATGATTTTTGGATAGGTATGCAGGCTTGGGGCTCCTCTTCTTGTCGCTGAGAAGGGGCCACATCCCCTGGGTTTGGGTCTGAAATCTGAATATCATTGTTTTTAAGATTTTCTGCAGAACACATCATCAACCTGTGTCTTGCACAATATTTTAGAGAATTGGCTATATGATTGAAAATAGCGAAAAAAGCTAGCAAAACCTAAAAAGAAGAGAAATGAAAAGGATAAAGTTCAACCTTCCCATCAATATGCCAAACATTTAGAGAGGAAAACCTAAAATACAAAAGGTAGCCACATATTAAATTCACTAAAAGAATACTTAAATAGCGCCAACACATTGTGTAATCCAGCTTTCAAAAAGAATATCTCATTACAAAGATATCACAAAAGCAAAATTAATGTGATGCTAATAATCCGCTAGCAAAAGGAATCCAACCTGAAGTTCCCAGAGCCAAGATCCATCTCAAGTGAACGAAACTGCCTCATTCAATAAAATAACAGTAAAATAATCATTATGATGCTTGCTCTCAGTTCATTTCTTTTAGTTTCATTCTGCTTGCCTGCATAATTAGAAAAAGAAAAATCAGTTGTCATAACTTAAACTACATCCCCCTCCATGTAAAGAAAGATGCATTATATAAATTTCATTCACTAACTCACACGAGATATTGCAACCTTGAGAAATACGCAGAAAATCAGCATTTTTTATTTAACCCACAGAAACGTAGCTAAAACTTAAAATAAGCTTATAACCCAAACAAATATACAATCAGAGTTTGAGATTCAATGTTCAATCTGCACAAAAACAAAGAGTTTCCAGGTACTGGTTCTAGTTTAAAATTTGTTGATTCAAAAGAACCACCTAATTATGAGAAACATATAAAAATTAGAAAGAACAAAAAGTAAGGAAAGAAGAAAAAAATGAAATACACAGAAGATCAAAACATCAATATCTTCTAGCAAGTCAAAATTTATATAATACCTATCACCACATTCAACAAAGAGATTGATCAACATGGCCCATCATCAACATCATGATGCATGTGATAAGAATTTCTCACTAAATTTTGTTAAGTTAAAACACGGCTCTGCTCTGGCCAGCCCAAGGCTTACTGGTGAAGCTCAAAACTGGATCAACAATAAATGAGGGGTTTAAAAATTCACAAACCATTGAAATATCGGGTGACAACAAAATGTTTTTTAAAATCTTTCAACTGATTTATAACAGCACCACTAATAGCTAGTTGTTCCTTTATTCCAATATTGAAAAAAAATATTGAACAACTTGATTGGAAATGGAATTTCACGATTGATTATTTGAATCACATCTCATGCCCATCAAAGCTAAATGGGTCCTACTTGCAAGTCTATTTGGAGGCAAGATTCTGAATGTGCTTTGAATTGTCTTCCATGTGATAAATTTTGAATCTTGACGAATCAAATGGAAACAGGAATTAGTTCTCTTCAACAAGGGATGAAGTCTTTCTTTGTTGTTTTATCTTTTCAGCATCTAAACTTCGATAAGTTTGTATGCAAACACTTAGTAATACCGTTTATTCCAGATATAAATTCTTTACACACAATTGTAAGCAACAATGAACAGAAAGAATTAATCACAATTATTCCATTTGAGATAGTTCAGCTCCGTGACCTGGTTTGACACAATGTTTTTTGCTATTGTGCCCTTTGAACATTTTATCTTGACTTTGGAAGCATCTTTCTCTTTTATAAACAAACAATCAACAATATCCAAGTGATTAGAGATGTGTTTTACCTAATTTAAAAACTTAAATTTGGTGAGATCTTGTTTGCCTTTCTCTAGTCATATTGATCTACATCTAGATCCTATTCCGGAGTACAACAAAATCCATTCTAATTTAGGTGACAAGTTATCTTTCCACAAATTACATACTGAACTAGTCGTACAAGACACCAAGGATACTGTCAACATGATGTCAATTCAAAGCATGATTTGGGAACCTATCTCTAAACCAAATCAAGCAATTGTCAGGTAGAGGTTCTAGATATAAGTTAACCCCTCCTCATAGCACTCAAAACAATTTTATGTGAGAAAACATGGCAAGGTTTAATATTATTAATTGCATCATATCGGAGACACATTACAAACCAAACCCAAACACACACATGCAGTACATGCTTTGCACAGGCATGCCCATCCTTGTGTGGTTTTTTGGGTGATTATGGAAATCAATAATGAAATACACTATGGCAAGCATAAGAAAATTTTGACCAACCCCAATGGAGCATAATTTTTCCTTCTCAAACATAATATCAAGATCAAGATGATTCATGATCCACAAAGTTTCAACTCCAACTTTCAACGAATAGTTTTGCCTACCTGAACACGTGGATCACATTTTCAAGCTCTTCTTTGAGTAACCATTTTCCCACGCAAGGTTCACAAGGTTCTTAGCTTCCTCCTTTCTTGAACCCTTAACCAACCCATCCACAACCCCCTGGAGCAGTGTCACGTCCACTGACCGCCGGCGGCTTATACTCTCATTACACAACTTAAGAGCCATATCAAGCTCCCCTGCCTCGCATAGACTAGGAATCAAAACCCCAAAGGTCCCTCTATTAGGAGCACAATCATTCTTCGTCAAATTCACATAGACCTTTTTCGCCTCTTCCAAATTTCTATCTTTGCAAAAGCCTTTTATCAAAGCATTGAAGGTGAAAATGTCTGGCTTTAACTTCAGGCGCTTCAATTCATTAACAAGCTCCACTGCCTCTGCCATCTTCCCTTCTGAAGCTAGCCCTCGCATCTTGGCATTGAAGCTCTTTATATCAGGTTCAATCTTCTCTTTTTTCATTCTATCCCAAACATTCTCAGCATCAGAAAACCGGGCATTCCCATAAAAAGCATTTAAAAGTATGTTGTAGGTGACCAAACCGGGCGAAAACCCCTTCTCTTCCATAGTATCAAGCAGTTTGAGGGCCGCATCAAGATCACCTTTATCATAATATAGAGATTGGTAAGTGTTTAAAAAGAGATCCTCAGTGAAATTCAACCATTTTCTTGCTGCAAAGATTCAATGTGCCTAAAACAAAAACATGATTTTAAATATCTACAATATCTATCATCTAAATTTCATCATGATCCCCCATTCAACACAATCTCTTCATCTAGAATTCATCAAAAATCTCAACTTTATCACTAATTTCCTCAATTAGAATTCCAAAATGAAATGGACAATCATCAAAATCTCACCTTTATCGCAGAGCGCCTTGATCAGAATATTATACGAGATCCCATTGGGCGTGATCGAGTCCGGCGCCTTCTCAAACGCCTCCATGACCCTCTCAAACAACCCGCACTCCGCAAACACCGTCAGCAGCGCGTTGAAGGACTTCACGGTCTTCGGGCAGCCGAGCTCCTCGAGCTCGTCAAAGGTCCTCTTCGCGTCGTCGACCATCCCAGCTTTGCCATAGAGCGAGATCAATCGGATCCCGAAACCCTCGCGCTTGAAATCGTCCCTGAACTGCTTCTGGAAGTCGAGGATCTCTTTGACGGAGTCATAGCGGCGGGCGGCGGAGAGGCGGCCGACGGCGGAGTCGTATATGCGGTGGCGGCAGCGGAAGCGGTAGGACGCGGAGGATTCCTTGAAGGAGGAGACGAGGCGGTCGAGGCTGCGCTCGTTGAAGAGGTTGTTGATCGTGGTGTTTAAGGTCTCGGGCTTGGGGTCAGGGTTAGGTTTTTTACGGTTAGGGTTTTGGGGTTGGGGGGGTTTAGGTTTTTTAGGGTTTAAGGTGGCGGCGGAAGTGGAGAAGAGGCGGGAGAGGCGGAGGCGAGGGAACATGGTGCGCGTTTGAGTGGTCAGCAGCGCTCAGGAGTCTGGTCAATATAAAGGGGAGGATTCAGGCTTAAATAAAATTTAGTCAATGGGTCTTAGGGTTTTACTCCCTCATCTCAAGACTAGGCAATAAATTTACCTTTTGAAAAAAAATTTATGATTTGTAGGCCTAACACTTGCCAACAAAATACATGAAACATGAAAATTTTTGATATTTTATTTTTAAAATATAAGTCGTAGTTGACACTGTCAAAACCATTGTGCTACAAAGATACTTGCATATTTGATAAATCTGGAAAAAAAAAAGTTACTCTATAACTTTATGTATCTATATATACCTTGATTAATATACTAATCTTTGTGCGAGTTTTGATCTATCTTGCATGTTTTATTATATGTTTTAGATAACGAGCAGTGGCGTAGCCAGGATTTCAAAGTTGGGGGCATAAAATAACATGCAATAATATCAAAATTGTAAGGATATTTAATACTAAATAATAATGATTTTCTTTCTAAAATACTAGGAGAAAGGGAGGGCTCTCAAACTTGAAATCTCTCAACCAATATTCTATCCAAACATAAGCATAATGAAAATATGAAATTTACTATTGATAATCAATTCAATAACTTCAAGAAATAAAAAACACTTCAATTAGAAGCATGGTACTTACTGTAAACTGTGTCTATGAATGGTAGACTCTTCTCCGCCTCCTAAAAGGAGATCCCTCTGCAAATAAAGTATGCAATGCAATATCAGTTTTCAAATTGCGCAGACATTTCCAAAGAGTAGTCGACTACTATTGGGTATTAGTCGACTAGGTCAAGATAAGCTCAAGTGACAGGTTTCTGGATAACTGAACCAAGTCGACTACAACTTCTTTATAAGTCGACTAGTCCAGTGATGAGTCGACTTAGGGAAATGGGTTAGTCGACTACAAGGGTCTATTAGTCGACTATATATTCTGTCAAGTCGACTAATGGACAAATAGAGAGTTGGTATCAAGTGAGATACAGGATTAGTCGACTATGACTTTGGTCAAGTCGACTACATAACGTATTAGTCGACTAACAGGAACTATAAGTCGACTATATATCTATGACTTCCATGGCTGACAGCGGCGGAGTTTATAATTTTTTTATTGATGTAATTAAATGGCATCTAAGAGTTGAAGTTGATGAAGCATCTGAAGGAGGTGATTGCGATGATGGAGCTTGAGCAGCCGGCGGTGAGAGCGAGGGCGGTGATGGTGAAAGGGGGCGAGCCGAGGGCGATGATTGGAAGTATTTTTTTTTTTTTACTTGATTGAAAATTTGGAAGTGTTTTGAGAAGACTAGAAGTCCAAGGATCTGAAACAAGATCTCCCCAAATTCCCTTGATAATCAAGAATCAGACTTAGACCTCAAAAGCATAAAAAGAACAAATTGAGAGAATGAAAATTTTTACTTTAATTGGAGATTTGGGGGAAGAACTTCGAGTTTTCGACCAGTGCAAAAGCCACGAGCGAGATCAGAAACCCTAGCCCTGGAGCCTGCCTGGATTTCAATTTTCAAGCGAGAACGAGCGGCGAGAGCAAAAAATAGGAGAGGCTGTTAGGCTTCAGCTCTCAGCCTCTTCCAAGTTATTTATTGGCTGGATTAATAATAGTAGGGTTTTTTTTTCTTGCGGGCCCGGGAGGCACGTGCCACCGTGTGCCACCCCCTGGCTCCGCCACTGATAACGAGTATGATATTTCTCAATTTTTATTCCAGAAAAAATAGCATACGTTCATATAGACAAGAGGGAGTGAAGATATCCTACAATCTTGATTATTAAAATATTTATTGAGGAGAAGTTTTTAAAATTCCATAACAACACTCTACAAACAAATCAATTTTTTATGAAAACGTGACAAATTGAAATATCTACAAAGCTAACTAGAATGACTCTCACTCAAAATTTATTACCAAAGGTGTTTTGCTTGACTGAAAATTGAGCTAGCTATTTCTCTGTAAATGCCAAAAGGAAAAAAGAAAAAAAAAAAAAAGAAAAAAAAAGGAAAGAAAAAGAAAAGGAGGAGAAGAAAAAGAATGTAAAAGGCGAAGAGAAGCGGTGCATTTTTACCGGTTGGTGACGGGATCTGAGCATGAAAAGTGAGAGCTTTTCCCATTGGTCAATGTACAGTAACCAACCCTCACCGCGGGAATAAGCTCACCGTTCCACTGTACCCTCGCCCTCCCAAACCCAAAGCCAAAACTAAATCCATTTCCGAGCTTTCAAGCCTCACAAATCCTTGGCTCATTCGACAGAGAAGCATAACATACACACAGGGCAAGGCTCATCACAACCAACTCTCTAACAAACGCTAACGCCTTTCCCCTCGACACAAACTGTGGCCGAATAATAGTACACCTTAACAATTTCAATGAGATTCTCTCTCCCCTCTCATATTTCTCTCCCTTTCTCTCTCCTCTCTCATTATATACCAAAATTTCTCCATTGCTCCTCATTCCTTCTCGCTGCTTCGTTCTCTGCAATGCCTCGTCGTCCGAGAGATCGCGCAGTGGAGTTCGACGCGATGGACTTTGCAGACTCGATGCTCGAAGGCTACGGGGTGCCGGAAGAAACAGGGGAGGTGAGATTCAAGTCGAAGAACCTCGAGGCGGAGAGGAGGAGGAGGAGCAAGCTCAACCACAAGCTCTTCACTCTCAGATCTCTGGTCCCCAACATCACAAAGGCAACGACTCTGACTCTGTTTTTTTTTGAGCAACAATCTTTGAGTTTTGTTAACAAACGCACAGCACTGATTAAAGCTAATTTCTCTAGATGAGCAAGGAGTCGACCCTCGTCGACGCCATCGACTACATCCAGAAGCTCCATGAACAAGTGTACGAGCTGAACCTGGAGCTTTCAAAGATGTCTGAAGAGGAGCGCGAGAAGCAGGGGAGTGCTTCAAGCACTGAGAGCATGGCTCCTCCGGAGATCACCCATTGCTCGGTACAACAATATCGATTTTTTTACTTCGTTTATTCCTGTCAAAAATCATGGTTTGTTTCATAAAATTTTGAGATTATTTTTTCTTTGACGCAGGGAAAGATTGAGCTGAGTACAATCGGGCGAAACAAATTTCATGGCAAGATAACGTGCAAGAACAGGGCTGGCGGGTTCAGTAAGCTGCTGGAAGCAATTGCGAGGCGAGGGCTGGAAATTGCTGAAATTAGCTCGTTTGTGATTTCGGGTTTTTCTCAAATAGTGTTCTGCATTGAGGTAAAATTGAAGTTTATTGCATTGTTTGTTTGTGATGAAATTGGTGTGTTTGGGTTAATGAATTTCTTTTGCGCGTTTCAGGCGAAGAGCGAAGAAGAGATTGGCATTGCTGAGCTGAGGAAGGTTCTGTCAGTGATAGTTGGAGTCTCTGAAGAGAAATGATAATGTTGGTGATAGAGATAAAAGGAATTTGTGTAAGGAGCTCGATTTAGATTTCGAGCTTCAAAACTTATATAATTATTTGCTTAAGCGATACAAAGAACTTTTTTTTTTCTTTTTTTTTTCCTTTTAATGGAAAATAGAAAGAACTTCTCGTGTTTCTAGTTTTATACCCTTGTGCATATTTAGGTTTTATTAATTTAATCATAGAAAAATTTGCATGCATTGCAAAGTGCAAAAAAGAAAAAAAGGAAAAAAAAAAAAGAAAATGAGAAAATAATGGAACGAGAGTCACATCTATTTTGGGCCAGGCCTTTTAATTGGATAGCAACAAGACGGGCTTTTTGGTCCAGGCCCAAGAGCCTATTTCTGCCCCTTGTTGCCAAGGGTTTATGCTCATCCTATCGCCTGAGGTTTAACCCCTCTTGCTTCCATGGCGATACGAGCTATCTCCCGATCAAAATTCATCAAATTTTCTCCTTCCCTCATCCAAATCCTAACAAAAACCTCAGCAAATTCCTCTCTTCTCTCCAATATCGAGCTCTCAGTTCAAAACGCCAACCCTGCAGATCCAATTTCTCATTCAATCGCCTGTATCACGATAGCAGGCCGAGGGGCCCTTGTGGAGAGGGAAGAAGATGATCGGAAAGGAGGCACTTTTCGTGATCTTGGGGCTGAAGAGATTTAAAGACGACGAGGAGAAGCTGAGCAAGTTAGTCAAGTCGCACGTGAAGGGGCTGCTGAAGATGGACATGATTGCGGTGATTAACGAGCTCCAGAGGCAAGAGGAGGTCGAATTGGCGCTCAAGGTAGGGTTTTAATGTTCGCAATGGGTTCTGTTCTCTGTTCTTGAATTGGGTATTGATGGAAATGGGCTGGGTTTAAAGTTTTGGGGACAAAGATTTGATCTTTATTGGGGAATGAGGAATTTTTTTTTATTGGATTTATTTTTTTTTTTCATGTTTTATCTACAGTTGTGCAAAATCTTTTCCCCTTCTATGCCAAAATAACTTGGATATTAGGTTGTATCGATTGTGATTTGAAAGGTAAGTGAATATAATTATTCTAAATTATATTGTGACCAAGGATTCATGTCGTTGGATCTAATAACTTTGGGATAAGGCTGCAATGCATTGCTATTCTCGTAGTACAATGGGAAATGGTTATGGAATGCAGATGTAGTCCAATTACTTTATGGAATATAAACTGACAAAGCACCTTTGCCATATGTTTTACTAATTGTTTCTTGCTCTACTTGATATGTGCATGTTCTGAATATTATCTTGCATTATCACTGATAGGAAGGAAAATACATGTACACTCACATGTTTTAATTTTTTTTGGTGAGTCACTATAAATTTTTTCGACGTCCTTACAAAATATGTCCTGCAAGGATTAGTAGTATATAATGGGGAAAAAGCATTTCTATTGTGATTTAGCAGAGAAGGTTGCCCTCAACAGATTGAATGATTTTAAAGGATTTATGCCGCTGACTATAAAATTCTTTATTGATTTGTTATTGCTGTAGTAAAATGGACGTTTTCTGGAATTACAGTTTTAATCCACTGAAATCTTATCAAGTGTAGTTGTGGTCTTGCTGTGGTTTTTCTATTACTCTTACAAAAATTTATTTACTTATATATTCATGCTTAATGGAGTGCGTATACCTTGGCCACGATTCTTGCTCCAGTTCATATGTGTGCGTTTCATTTTTATTGAATTGTTATCATGTTAATCAATCATATATTAGGTTGTATCAATATACCAGACTTTAATTTGTGGTAAGGTCTAATTTCAGTTTGAAGTTTCTATTTCTTTAAGTGATCCATCTTGTAAGAATATTATGTTTACAAGATTATCAAGGTGACCTGTCTGGTTTCTACACCTATAAACTATAGAGTTTCAGTTCCTTGTATAATTTGCATTACTGAGTAATTCTTTACTTGTTGGTAATTGATTATATTAAACTTACCATCTTGCATGACTGTTGACTCAGATGTTTGGGATAATTAAGAAGGAACCATGGTACAAGCCAGATGTCTACATGTATAAGGATTTGATTATTTTTTTGGCAAAGTGTAAAGAGATGGACGATGCAATGCAAGTTTGGGAGGACATGAGGAAGGATGAATTGTTTCCTGATTCCCAGACTTAGCAGAAGTTATCGGGGGATTTCTGAGATATGGGTCTCCAACAGATGCAATGAATATATATGAGGACGTGAAAAATTCTCCTGATCCGCCGGAAGAACTAACTTTTAGGATTCTTTTGAAGGGACTTCTAACACACCCTCTTCTAAGAAACAGAGTTAAGCAAGACTTTGAGGAAATGTTTCCAGAGCGACATATTTATGATCCACCAGAGGAGATCTTTGGAATGAAATGGGGTACTCATGTTCTCTATTTCTTTGAATTTTTCCCGACATTTCATTTCAATAGTCTTAGAATGTGCATTATTGTAGCTTTAAATGAGATCAACTATCATTTTTTATTTCTATTTGAGCTTACAGTTAACTTTTTGCTTCAAAGTATTTCTGGGCATTTTCATGTGAGTATTTAATTTGTTCATTTGATCATTTGTCATTAAAACACTTGCTCCAAGGATATCACATACCTATATGTGATCACGCTCTTGTTACTTGTATCGTAACATGATGACATGACGCATATCCTTGCAACGTGGTGTGCAGCGTGCGCGTCTGTGCACCCCTCTGTGCAAGGGTTAGCTGAAGAACATTATTTCAAGTTCCAGCAGATGCTGATCTGTGTTGCCATTTGCACTGTTTTCTTAGGGAACTTTTAAGAAAACAATAACAAGAAATATTTGGGGTTCATACCTGAGAAAAATCATAAAAAATGCTCTAAAAGCAAGAATTAAAGCTTAACTGCAATTCTATTTTGATCCTAATGAAGAAGATGCCATACACGTGCACACAAAGCACGCACCATGTACTCATACACAAACTAAGAGAAAAAAAGGGAGAGGGATGCTGGTTTTTGTCTTACATCCTGTTAAAAGAACCTTAAGTTAAAAAAGAAGGGTGGTCGGAGTTTAGGTTTTGTTGCATATAAGAAATAGATTAAATAGACTGAAAGAGTTGGTAATTAATTGTGATCTAAGACTTATACAGCTAACCTTTTGTGGTCTCCTATTATTAGTGCCTCATGGTTCAAGCTTCTACAAGGTATTATACCAAATTGGTATTAGGACCTTTTATGAGGCAATTACTCGAGATGTCAAATATTTCAACTACCAAGTTTTAAACAGAGAGGTTTGACTGCAAGGGTACCTTTCTGTTGTGGCAAAAAGAGTGGAGGCTCTGGTCCAACAAGGCCTTCATAAGGTAATGAGGGTTGAAGGGAGTTACATCTCAAGGTGGTAACCATGATTCAACTTTGTATAGCAGATCAGGTTTGGAACTTTTGATGGTATCATGGATGAGGACAGTGCTACTGATCTTTCAATACACTTAGCAAAGTTGTTTATGATCAAGAGTCCCTCAATAAGTTCTATTTGAAAAAACAGTTGTAGAAGCTACATTCAAGATCTGATGCAACAGTTGTACCGGCTACAACGGGGCAATTATTCTGGAACAGCTTAATTATTAATGCCTTCAACAAGATCATCAGGTGGCTCCTAGGTTCTAATTTTTTTTTCCCCCCAAGTTCCAACATTTATCACAGTTCCTTCTTCTAGATCACTTCTCTGCAGCTATCTTTAGCTATCTTTGCTTTCTCCTTGGGGTGCTGAGTTATAGCTATCATGATCTCTGCTTCTCAAGAGGTTTCCTTTATCACAATCCTGAAGTACCCCATCTCCTGTCTTCTATTTGGTCGTCCTCAACTCGACGGTCAGACTACGTGCGGAGGATGTCATTTTCTGCTTTTCCATTAATAATTGTGGTAACTAATGCAGTTATGCATCCATATATATATGTCAGAGATCAACTTCTCTGAATTGCATCCTACCATATTCCTGAACCTCCAAGATGACGAACCCAACCCCCCCCCCCCCCCCCCCCCCCACCCCCCGCGCCAGATCCCCTCTTGTAGGACTATCGATATATGAGTTGAATATGTAACTTGATGCTTACATCCACCATTCTAATTTCTAGAGTATGTTGCCCTTCCTACCTGCCACCAATTTTTCCCCACGGCCTTGCCATTTATACACACAAAATGCACGCGCGCGCACACTCACACGTGCGTGCGCACGTAGACGCACAACAGACAAAAATAGAATAGAAGAAACAAAAGGGGCAAGCTTTTGGTTCTACCAAGAAATAATCAAAAAGTTGGATCAAATTTTACCCCCCTCCACCCCCCCCCCCCCCCCCCCCACCCCAAAAAAAAAAAAAACAAAACAAAAACAAACAAAAAACAAAAACAAAACAAAAAACAAAACAAAACAAAACAAAACAAAACAAAAAAAAAAAAAAAACCAAAAACAGCTTCTTCAACAGTTCAACTCTGGGCAACTGCCTCCTGCCTGACTTGTGAGGTATTATTTGCTGCTGCAGATGTCTCCCTTGACAATGCTGGTAGGCGAAGGCTCCTCTGGCGCATGCACTACATGGAGGAAGAAGTCAAGATTTGCATCTTAAAACCTCAACTCTCTATCCTATTTACGTTTAATGCAAGGCAACCAATGAAACTTTCTTGGAAGACTGGTGCTCCCAGAGATTTTGTCATATGAAGGGTTGGAGGAAATCTTATTATCATGCTTGTAGGCTTAAAGATTCATAGTTTTCAAATCTTGGGTAGGAAAAGAGAAGTTTGAATTAAGAAAGTACCAAAAATTATGAAAGAGAATAATAGCCCTAGCCCGGGGAGTGTCTTATCACCAATAGTCTTACAGGTAATATGTTTGTGGAAAATGTACATGTGTAATATTCTGCTTCTTGTCAGTAGTAGACATCTAGACATTTTGTCTTGATTGCTGTCTATTCCCAAGCATGCTTGTTTTTGCTTTCAGGAATTTTGGAAGGATACTATTCTTCTGACCAATTCAGATGGGTTTGATGTAAACTTATTCAGTGGTGCTGGCAGCAATCGTCCCAGTCAAAGTCCTTCAGACAACGAGCATCCATTGTCATACCAAAATTGTCTTCCATCTATTTTAGCATGAAATAGTAAACAAGAGAAAATTGCTTTTCATTGAGTTCTGTAAATTATTTAACATCATCTGATTCATGATTCCTAGAGGAACTTAATATTGATACAGCCCGGCTTGTTTTTGTTGTGAATCATCAAAGCAGCTTGGAGCGAAGATGTCGTGATCTCAGAACCGATTTTGTATTCTTGTTAATTGTTCTTCACATTTTTTTAGCATGAAAAGGAGAACAACAGGATAATTGCTCTTCAATGAGTTCTATAAATTATTAACACATCTGATTCAAGATTTCAAGATCAAGTCACACAGTCCAGGTTATGTTTGGTGTGCATGATCAAAGCAGTTTGGTATGAAAGACGTGATCTATGAACTAACCTGCTGTTGTTGTTTCTCCGAGGCATTAATTTACTATATATCAGTGCTGGCACTTTTATCTTGCTAGATATATTTTTGATCTTGTGGAATTGTTCTTTAATTGGAGATTATTAGCCAAATTTCAAGTTCTGGTTGTGAGCAGTGAGCCAAATAATGATTGACAATAGGCATCTCTTATCAAGGGGCACTCATCCCTTTTCCATCATATTCCTTTCTGTTTTCTTTTCATTTCCTTTTGATCTTTTGTTTACCGCCGTATAAAAACACCGAGTTCTCTCTATTAATGATAAGAAGTCACTGATATTGGTAAATGAGTTTGTGAATAAACATTGCTGGTTGCTGCAGGTTGTGTTTAACAATCTCTAGAGTAATTTGGATCATCCACACTCATATCTTGTATAACAAATTTCTTCTTTTTTTTTTCTTCGTTAATGTTCGAAAAAAGTTAAAATATTATGTGGAGAAAGATAATATAATAGCTTCAGATCAGACAACTTATCAATAAATTTAGACAACAGATCCTAAATTAATGATTTCCTCTTCAAAGTCTCTGGGAACTTGAAAACAAATGTTTCTTGACAGAGGAACAGCAAGAAGATCTATTGCTCAGCTATTATAAAAATATAGTTAAAATTTCCCTCTTGAAGAGAGAACAACCCATGTTTGTGTGAGAATTCTATATTCAGCTCCACTGGGTTCAAGAATAAATATGAAAACAAGAGGAATTACTATATCTTGGTTGGCTAGATTTTATATATTTGCATATCTATGTGACAGTGATAACAATATGGATATATGCTTGGGTGAATTAGCACTATGTGAATTCAAACTGATCAAAAAAAAAAAAGCCAAGTAAATATGAGGTATTTGCCACTTGATACCATGTTCTTCAGTTGCCAAATTTATTTCTGAAAATTTAATTAGATAGACTTTGGTTCTTATGTTTTAGAGTTTCTAGTTTGTTATGATTGAATAAGCAGTTATCTAATGTTAAATTGCATAGATGTTATTTAATTGTGCTAGCATTCTCTCCATATATTTTCATCTGTATCATTCATGAATTTACTATGTTACGTATGATATCATGTTACAATCCAGCAGACATCTGGGACAATATGCATAGAAAATGTTTGAAACTTAAAATATATTCAGACATCACATTAATACAGGTCGGGACACCTCACGAGTTCTCTCTTCATTGAATGGAAGATCGCTCACACGAGGGGTTTGGTTGTCGATGAGAATCTTCCGAAATCTATCAAATGCCAGCCGACACATGAACAATGGCAGTGGTTTTCATCGCAAGGTATGGACCCTCGATCTAGGATGGAGCAGCATATTGTTTCCTGCCTGTAAGACATGAAGAGCTGTTCTCTCGATGTTCAATTATATCTAGTCTATCTTCTGTGTATCTCTTTCATTTTATGAAAGGGACTGGAAAAGAATGCAAATACTTCCATTGTTTCGTTGTCTCCTCTCTGATTCAGAGCTCAGAACTAATACATTATATACTTTGATACAATCTGAGATTACTAGATTTGTATTTAGACTACTACAGTTTGCATTTTACTTGTCACTAAGCTTCCAATGGTTTCTTTTTACTTAACGGACCAATGATTACGCTCTTTCTATACATGTCAGATATTCATTCTGGAAATCCAATTTAACAACTAATATATTGATTATGAAAACTAGTCAAATTTTTTTTAATATCTTATTGTTTGTGTTATCAATTTACTTGATGGACTATTCATCCATAGTTAATTAGATCTACGGCATGCCAGCAATCAACAGATTGATACTTTGGTCCACACACACACACACATGCCATCATCAATATGTCAAATTATCAAAGAATATGGGGACACCTCATATTTATTGTCTTCTCTTCATGAAGAGGAGGATTCCTTACATGAGCGGGTGGTTGTCACCGAGAATTTTCTGAAATCTGACTCAATCAACCAACAGACGAACATGGCAATGGTTTTATTATAGATGGTGGCAAGAGTATGGCCTCTGTATCTAGGTTAAATAAGCAAACTGTGCCCTGTCCAAAGGACACTGAGAGTTGTTCTCTTTGCATCCCCCATTTTATGGAAATAAATAAGAATAAAATTGAATCATCTTTCCGAGATCAAGAGCTCAAAATAACTTATTACTGTGATCAGCCAGTGCAGAGAATTACTTGTTAAGGTTTTACGAAATATTACTTCCTCGATCTCCATGTTGTGATTGTTTTTTTCTCTAGATTTTATTTTACCTGTGTATTCTGAAGGATCATATAACAATGGGAATCTTTGAATTCTTTTTTTTGGGCCAACTGTCGCGTACAATGACAGAATTCTTTATGGCTCATGCGATGCCAGCACTTGACAGCTTTCAATGCCACGCGCACAAATGTTTATATCTTCTTCATATGTTTTCCTGAATCTTTCACATATACTATACTACTGGGTATTCTCAGACAAATGTGTATGATTCTTAACCAGAATTTTGCCTTCTGATATTGACATCTATTAGAAGGAAACATGTTCTTCTTCTTGGAACTTCAACAAGAATCATGTTCGAGAGATTTGAGATTTGTGCTAAGATATTGCAAGAAATTTCAGAACATAGAAGACCAATATCTTAAATTGAAGAATGATTAGGAAAAGCAACAGATTATATAGATAGAAATATCTGTGGGAAAGAGATATTTGAGGGTGTCAAGGGACAAGAACCAAGAAATGGAAATAGGTTGATAACAAGCTATGATATCCAATCATTTTTTTTTTTCCTATTTTGAGGGAAAAAAAAAAACCTTCACAATCATTTCTCCAGTACAACTAAATCTTTGTTCCTTGAGGATAATTCTCTTGGCCTTGATTTGTTCTTCATCATCTCCTAACTTTGAGCCTAGTACTTCAGCAATATATAAACTGACTGCAACCTCATTCATTATACTAATTACTTCCGACTGTAAATTTAAAGGAGATCGAGATTTTTGATATATCTAGAGGATGAGTTGTCAATCAAATTTCATAAACCGTTTAATTCCATTAGAGAAGGGATGACACATGAGGAGAGGAGACAATGCACACGAGAGCAGAAACTTCGATCCCTCACATTTATGTGTATAATTTAAGAAATAACTACGAGTTTTGCATCAATACTTGTTCAAATTGTTCACGCATTCCAGATTCTAAGTTATTCATGCAAGATGCTCCCCACCCAAAGGACACTGATGCGGTTTCCTCCTTGAGATTAATTAAACAAAAACTAATTGTTTAGAATCATGTCCCCCTTGAACTGAATCAAACACATATTTTTTTCCCTCCTCTGTTGCCTTGTTACTTCATCAAAGGGGAAATCAGAGTGGAAAGAATTAATTGCTGACTCTAAGTACCAAGCAAGATCTGAAAAAGATTTCCCTCAAAAAAGCAAAAAAGTGAAAATGATTGCACATATACTGAAATATCTCTAAAATAAATCTAAAATTCTAGAAATATTCAATCCACAAGTCAGTAAATTACAAGGCTATTGTTACTACACAAAATACGAAATACTAAATGTTGACCAAAGATCCAATTTTGAAACAATCAGTAGTCTGTCAACCTGATATAAATTATAAAAAAAAAACTCAGTAGTTGTATTTTCTCGCCAATTTACTAATAAACAGTCAATTTTTCTTACTTGACTTGCTATGAACATCCAATACCTGACTGAAGCACCCAGCTGCCATTTTTTCTAAAAAAAACCCTAGACTGAGAGCTGCAACTACCCACCATGCACAAAGTGTTCCCTTGTCTCTTTAATGACAAGTCAATCACTCACCTCTTATCAAAATAAAGTTATAATTGACAACAAGATGCCAATCACCCAAACCTTATAAAAAGGGCCACATACAGTTCCATTCTTTCTCACACCATCCAGTCTTCTACCCCTCTCTTCTCTAACCTTCAAAAACTTCATAACCCTGTTTGAACCTCTTCTTCTTCTCATCGACATGGCTCGCTGTCTTCTCGTCTTCTTGATGGTTGCCAATGCCATTGCAACTCTAGCGACTGCTCGGCCTTTTGCAGTGATGTTCCACACCACTGCCATTCAGCTCCATGGGCATGGAGCAGCTCATCCGCCTTCGGCCAATGGCATGGAATCAGGGACTGGAGGCGCACCGGAGATGGCACTGCACTCGAAGCACCGGCCTTCTGACAAGTCAATTGCAGGTGCAGAGGTGATCCTGGGTGGGCTCGCCACCGCCATTTTCGCAGCAATCTTTTGCTATATTCGCGTCACCAGGCAAAGGGATGAAGAGGAAGAAAAATCTTAGTGTGGATATTAGCTTATGCTGAAACAAAAATGTATACTTATATGAGCTTGTAATATAGATAAAAGATTTTAGTGATATATGGAACTCTTTTGACTACTTATAACTTCTAATTGAGTGTGGAAGCTCAACATTGTTCTATGCGAAATCTGTAGCTTTTCACATTTTAAGAAAAAATAGTAATCCCCAAAACTAGTCCACGAAATTTCTGAAATTTGAATAGTTAGTGAATAGAATTTTCTTCAAGAACTAGAGAACAAATGGAATGTGCCATTTTTCAGCCTGATGCCAGGAAAACTAAAGGCATATAAAGAAGAAGAAAATGTATAATCTATGATAGCTTGCTTATTTGAGAATCTCTAAAAACTCCTTGCATTATAAGGAAGTTAAAGATGAAGCGGCGAATAACACATGGCATGTTCATCTTCCCAGTTCTCAGTTTGTTGGGATTGAAAGCTGTGATTAATCCTTCTGAGGAGAAGCAATGAACAAAGAGAGGTGAGGTCCTACAAGTTTACATCAATTTATTAGGCAAATAGGTTGTTTAGTAGCTGGTGATATCTCAATACCAACAACTTATGGGTCCTGAAATTAAACCAGAGGATGTGCATAGTGTTGAGTTGGATGTCGAACAAATAGTCCCACACCGGTTATACATGAGGATGATCTTGGGTATATAAAGATTTGCTCAACTCTACCTATAAAGCTAGTCTTTTGGGATGATGCCCAAGTCCTAATGTTTTTGAGGTTGTCTTCTAAACCATAGGTTTATGGAGTTAAATCCAGTAATTCCAACTTTCTCCACCCAAACAAAAAAGTATTGTAACTCAACTAAAACTAACTTGATCTTTATTTGGTTATTATTCGTTGTTTAGTATGCCTTAGCTCCAATTGCTGTTTTAACTGTAATTTAAAAAAAAAAAAAAAATCAAATAAGAGTAGATTTCTCTATAACTTCAAAATTCATTTGGACTAATAAAACTACATGTTAGAAAACTACAAACTAGAGGTTTGCAAACTAAATTTGTAAGTCTCTAGCTACAACTTAAAATAAACTACAATTTAAAATTTTGCAAGCCCAACATGTCGTGAGATAAGGAAAAAATTTCAATGGCTTGTAACAAAATCGATCATTAAAGAATAATTTAGAGAACCATTTCGTCAATAACGGGAATAAATAATGAATTTTAACTCTGTAAATAATAAGGCTAAGTTTACCAGAGAAACTAAGAAGGCACGGTCAAAGAATACGCGTAACAAATTTCTGCTTACTGTTAATCAATTAATATTTTTTTTCTTTTAATTAGCAAATATGTAAAGATTATCTCAATTCTAAAGCCAAATTAATCCAGAAAACAGAGTAAAAATCGAAGGAGGCACAACTATTTTTTGGCCAGAGTTTGTGGAAAACATAGATAAAGGAGGGGAATTAGTATCATGCGAAATAAAATTATATAGGGTAACCCGTTTATGTGTAGGCATAGATTTGAGGCTGGATAACCCGAGTTGGGGAACGAATATTGCCACCCATCAAAGTGAGAAAGGCACTCACCAGAAACTTACGGGAATGAATATTGCCACCCCCCAACAATGAGGAAGACACCCCGTGGATTAGGGCACCACCAAATTAGATGAAGGCCCCCTCAAAATTTTCAAAAAAAAAATCCTAAAATGTCCTTTTCTTCTTCTCCTTCCTCTTCCCTCCCTCCCCCTCTGGCCACCCTCCCTTCCTCCCCCCCACCTCCCCCGGACTGTTCGGTCGGAATCCGACCGAACCCTCCTAGGAGGGAGAGGGAGGGGGAGTGGGGAGATCCTGGGGGGAGGGGGAGCGGCGCGGGGAGGAGCCGGGGGAGGCGGAGGGGTGCGGGCGCGGTGGGAGGCCGATGGAGGAGGGAGGAGGGGAGGAGGTCGTCGGAGAAGGAAGAGAATGGAGAGGAAGGAGGAAGGAGGAAGAGGAAATGTGCATTTTAGAATTTTTATCAAGGGTGAAATTGTCAAAAAAAAATAAAATAATGGCACACTTGTAAATGTTTTTGAAGGACCTTTATCAGTTTTGGGGGTGGTAATATACGTTCTCCGAACTTACATGTATGCCATTATTTTTTTGGACACAGTTATCCCTTGAAAAAGTCTAAAATGTCTTTCCCTTTTCTTCCTTCTCCTCTTTTTTTCCCAGCAGTAGAGAGCCCCCGACCCCCTGCCAATCGACCCGTTGGCCCGCCCCTCCTCACCCCTTCCCTGCCCGCCCTTTTTTTAATTTTAATTTTAATTTTAATTTTTATTATTTTTTTTTTTTTTTTTTGCGTGTGAGAGGGGGGGGGGGGGGGGGGGTTGCGCTGGGAGGAAGAGTTCGCCGGGAAATAGGAGAGGAGGGGTTCGCTAGGGAAGGAGAAAGGGTGAGGGGGTGGGGGCGGGGGTCACCGGTAGCGGGGGGAGGGGGAGGAGGGAGGTCGGGGAGTCGGGGGATGGGAGAGGGGGGAGGTCGGGGGGAGGCGGCGAGGGGGTCAACTATTGGGACGGCGGGTAGTTCACAAAAGGAGATAAGGAGAAAAGAAAGGGGTAGTTTTGCCATTTGGAAATTTTTGAGGGGCGCCTTAATCACATCGAGTGGGTGCCTTAATCATGTGAGTGCCTTCATCTCTCTTGGGTGGCAACAGCCTGTCCCTCCGATCTGAATCCGGCCCAAGTTTTCGAGTTTGGATTCCGAATCATATTAGATTTCGATTAGGGCATGGATTCTAGAAGTAGATTGGATTACTTGCCTCTAATCCAGATATGGATTCTTAAGAATCCAAACTATATAACCCGATTGAGTATTTTTATAATCTAAGTCACTCAGTTCAAATCAAATGATATTCTTCGTTTTAAAAATAATTCATATAGAATTATGTGTAGACATGTCTAATGTTTCTAGAAACATAAAACAAAACAACATATTCAAACGAAGAAGTATTCCGATTTATATTTGACTCTCAATGAAACTTGACACATTTGGTCATAAAATTGGATTTGGACACTCTAAAACTCAATTCTGAATTTGAAAAGACTCGTGGTGTTTAGTTCAAAGTGGACCTTGATTTCTTAGCAGATTTAGACCCAGAAGCGTACCTTATGACTTTTTTTATGAATCATGTAGATTTTGTAAGATAAATTAGAATCGTACCCACTCGCTCACTGGCATGAAGAGTAGCAATGAGTTACAGAGAGTCTCAAGTTTCAGTTACAGTTTATATTTATTTTTAAACGAGCTGTTGCCACCACTATTGCGAAGAAATAGTCTCTCAGATCTTTTTCATACTAGTCTCTCGAATCTTAATATCTTCATATTAGTGAATCAAATCCTTGAAGTTTCATCAAATTAGTCTTTATGCTTAAATTACATCACCAATAATTAGAATATTCCGTTTATCTCAATTGAAAATGATTTTTGGATAATTTCCCCCCTTTTATTCATCATTTGCAGTGGTTATCTTCCCTGTTTTATTCTCAGTGGAACGACAAATGATGGATTTTAAGAGGAGAAATCGAGTGATGTTTCAAAATTTAGTTGTTTAAATAGAAATGGAGAGAGAAATATCCACTACAATAATTCGGGTTTGTTTGGTTGTCGTAACTGGCCGTAATTCGTAGTTGTAATTGGTAAAGTCTTTTACAATTGTAAATGAGTTACATGTATGTAAATTTTACGGTGTTTGGTTGGTAATATAAAATTGTAAAGTGGGAAAGTGTATTGTATTTTACGGTGTTTGGTTGTCGTAATGTATAAGTCGTAAGTGAAAAAGTTGACCACAAAATTAACTATTTGGTGATTTTAAAAGTTTTAATACTGCAAATAAATATTAAAAAAGTTAAATATTAAAAAAATTTAATATTAATATAAAAAAATAATACAAATTTGTATGACCACAAAATTAA
This sequence comes from Agave tequilana, assembly GCA_038442645.1. Taxonomy (NCBI): domain Eukaryota; kingdom Viridiplantae; phylum Streptophyta; class Magnoliopsida; order Asparagales; family Asparagaceae; genus Agave; species Agave tequilana. The sequence continues at coordinate 44,677 of JAVJIF010010596.1, forward strand.
CTGTAACTGAGCTGTAAGTGAGTGGTAACTGGGTTGCAAGTGAGTGTTAGTTGAGTTACGTAAGTCTTTTACAAATTACAGTCCAAACAAACGCCGTAGTTGTAACTGGGTAGTAAGTAATTTACGAATTACGGAGTTTTACGCGAAACAAACGGCCTCTTCGTTGAGAAGAGCAAACGTTCCTTGCGTCATTTTGAGCTAAAAAACTAATGGACCATTTAGCAGACGCTAGCAAAAATATTCTGTTTCTTTGATTTGGGCAAAAAAAATTTTGTGGTCACCACTAATGTACCATGTTTAAGACTGAGATAATGACAATGTATACATGTTATGTTAGATTGTGCTGATAAATAAAAAAAAGAAAAATTTGCTACAGTCGCATACTTTCCTTCATAAGTAGGAAAAAATTTGCCCTCTATTTTTATTCGCTACAGTCACATCCACGTCAGAATAAATTGATTCCTCTCAATCACCACTTTTTTATATATTTTCATTTCTTCTTTTACAATTCCTCATCGCCCCTGATCTTTGTCGACAAGGCGAAAATCTCTGTGTCTTTTTAATATTGCGAGCTCTAAATTATTATTCTTTTTTAATTTTTTTCTTTTTTTAATTATTTTCTTTTCGTGGTCTATTGTGAAGATTTGTGAGTATTTGCGATCTTCATCATTTCTTATTAAATCGCTTGTGTAGATCTATTATTAAGTCGTTGTTTTTAGTTAGTTCCGTTGATTTTTTGATGATTCTACAGCAGCAAGCGTGTGGCACCCTTTCCTGCGGATACGGGGATGCCACTACGACGTATATACGCAGGGCGATGGTACCATCACGTATGTACGTTAAGCATCAATACAACACAATATAAGGATCAGAGTGTGAAAATACATGGTGTTGTACATTCCAACACAAAATAGTACAAGTACTCAATCATCACAGTCTGTGGCATAATATTACATAGATATTACATCATCAGGTAGTACAAAAGTAGATAGTATAGGATATAAAAGATAAGAACTTACGAGCTGAAAAAGTGAATCTCGCGAGCGGGGAAAGACATGAAGAGATTACGGCTGATCCGCTTGCTCCTCGAAGTAGGCATGGGCCTCAGCTGAAGTGTTCACCTCGGTCCAAACTGTAAGATCTGGACATGCAAATACAAGATTGTTAGTAGGCAACCCAGTGAGTGCAAGAACCCAAATGGTAAGTATAAATAAAAGTAAGTGCATCAAGTCAAGTATAATGTACTCAAATCAATAAGCATGGAATAACCATAATAAATAAAGAATTATAGAAATGACATTAGAATTTATGTGGCATGAAATAAAAGTAAGTGTAGCAGGTCAAATGTCATGTAATCAAATTAGCAAGTATGGTGTAACTATAATAAATAGCAAGTATGAAAATGACAATAAAATTCATGTAGCATTAAGTCAATTATGAAGTTATTATTAAGACTCGTTCAATTTGTATGTTACGGTATATGACCCGTACCATATACTTTCACATACAAGTCGAGCGAGGTTGGATATTGGAAATTAATGGAGAACGGCGAAACATGTTTAGAATGGGTGCCGTGCACACCCGAGACAATGGTCCAGGAGTATCCGGTACTTGGTCGGAACGTACCGCTAGATACCGGGACTTACTATATACGCGAAGGTCTTAGTATACTCCTGAACAGGAATAGAGTGTCACCATTCCCCACAGAGATATATCCAGGGGATTTTAGCACACCCGGCAAGTAGACAAGGGGGTAGGGGTGCCAGTACCCCCCTTGGAAGCGCCTGGTGGCCTCCAGGTCGAATCCAACAGGAATTAGTTGTACAACATATGTATGGCCACCATAAACACATGAGTTATATCGATACCCATCAATTTCCCCCGTCCCGGTGTAAGTTGTTTAAATATAACAGAGTGTCAAATAATAAAGTCCACAGGGTATTCACAAAAGTCCAATATCTATGGTTATCCTATTACGGGGGTCAATGGGAGTATAATATCAGGAGTAATGTCAAGAGCCTCCCTATTCAGGGGTTCAAGTATACAGGAGTTCAGGAGTACAGGAGTTAAGGAATACCAAATGTCTGGTAATAATATAATAATCATGTCAAGTCCCATAAAAGTGATAGTCATGAATATGCCATATAATACAGGTATCAGGGATGGTAGTGTTTGGTCAAGGGTCACGATGTCAAGTCAATGTACTTATATCACATGAAAGCATGTCATATACTGGGTGTCAGGATCAGGTGTCAAGTATGACATATCAAGTACCGGTGTCTAATATCAAGTGTCGTAGATCAGGTATCAAGTATAACATACTGAGTGCCGGTGTAAATACCGAGTGCCAGTGTCATAAATCATATATCAAGTATAACATGTCAAGTGTCAATGTCAGATGTCACGTGTTAAGTATAACATGTCAAGTGTCGGGTAAATACCGAGTACAATACCATCTATAAGTTTGTATAATAAGAAATCATGTACTAAATATTACATCAGCAAGTGTTAGGCATGTTACGATAATAATAAGATGTCTACATATCAATATTATGCTATAAATCAAGTGCAGTTATTTTTAAGTTTAATATAAACACTCGCCTGAAATCGGAATGAAATACCGGTTAAAATCTAAGATATCCGCGAACCCGTGCGAGCAAGCCACTATCCCATATGTATATATTAAAATATATAAATATAAATATATATATGTGTGTGTATATATATATATATATATATAAATATTAGAGAGGGAATGAGAGAGGAGAGAGAGGGGGAAAGTTGTAGGAAGAGAGAGAGAGAGAGAGAGAGAAAATAGGGTATTCTTAGAAAGAAATTAGGAATTAAAAGGGGAAGGGTATTGATTGTAAATATAAGAAAGTAATTTGAGGGTAAGGTGGAGGGTATTTTAGGAAATGGGTATATGTGGGGGTGTGTTTGGTTGCATGGAAGTGGGCGGAAGTAAGGAAATGGGGAAGTATAATTGCTCACTTTCCTATCTATCCAAACACCGGAAAAGGAAAATAGGAAACCCCTTTTCCTTTTCTCTTTTCTCTTTTACACAACCATTTTCTCACTTCTAGAGTGCTACAATTAATTTTGTCGTCATGTAAATCTCATTTGTAATAAGTTATAGTACAAAATAGTTAATTTTTTGATTATGTAAATCTCACTTATATTCTAATTACAGTTCATTTTTTATTTTTCTTAATTAATTTTTATTTTAATATTATTTTGCGGTCAACTTTGTGATCAACTTTTCCACTTTCACTTTCACATTACCATCTAAACACCGAAAAAGACATAATATTTTTCAAATCACACTTCCCAACAGCATGCAAACACCGAAAAACTTATTAACCAATTCTCAAGTTCTAAATGAAACTATTATCACTTCTTTACTTCTTCACTTCCTCACTTCCACCCTTAACCAAACAGGCTCTTAGGAAAAAGAAAGAGAAAAGAAAAGAAGAAAAGAGTTAAAGAAGGAAAGAAGAAGAAAGAAAGAAATAAATAAATAAAATGGAGGGGAGGGGGTAACCGGCCATCGCCGGCTTCGGTAATCTGGCGACGGCGGCACTGCCGGGGGAGGATGGGCGGCGCGCCCTAGGGGAGGGGAGGATGGGGTAGTGGAGTAGTTTGGTTGATGGTGAAGTTGTTGGTGGAGGAGTGGTGGTGATGGTGGTGGTGGTGGTTGTGGTGGTTGTGGTGATTGTTGGAGGTGGTGGGGCGTTAGAGGAGGAGGAGAGGTGACGATGGGGTGGTGGGAGTGATGAATTTGATAGAAATGGTGGTGAATTTTGGAGGAGTATGGGAGGTGATGGTGGTGAGTTTTGATGAAATTGAAAGTGGAGAGTGGTTGGTGGAGGTTGAAGGAGGTGGTGGAGTGGAGAGGGGGTGTGGGGGAAGGGATGGCCGACGGCTATGGGGGAGGTGCGGCGGCGGCGGTGTTGATGGTGGAGGCGGCAGTGAATTTGGAGAATATGGGTTTGATTAGTTGAAGGAGATTGAAATTTGAAATGGAAATGAGAAGGAGAAGGAAGTAGTGAAAGAAGTTTATAGGGAAAGAAAGGGGGAGAAATGAGTAGGGATAGGGGGGATGCGCTGTAGCAGCAGCCCATCAGGCCTTGGCTGCTGCTGCAGGCGGCGGGCGGCTGTGACAGGCGGTGGGAAGCAGTGCAAGGGGGAAGTCAAAGGGGAAGAAAAGAAAAGAAAGAAAAAGAAAGAAAATAAAGGAAAAGGAAAAAAAGGAAAAAGAAAAGAAAATAGTAAAAAATTCTATTATTAAATAATTAATTTATTAAAATATCTGGGAGTATAAAGTAGGAGAGTAGAGAAAGAAAATGCAAGAAAAGATAAGGTCGGTAAATAATATTATTATTTTAATAGGGCGAAAATTTGATTGTTTCAGAAACGTTTCGAAAAATTCTCAAAAAACTATTTTTATCCTAAGATACCTAGTGAAATTGGATTCGAGAAATTTGATCAATTTTTCAAACTAAAAATTCTGGAATATTCCGGTGATACTGGCAGACACTAGAATCAGTCAAATTTTGATAAATTTAGAAAAATCTCAAAAAAATATTTTTAGATAGAAAATGAAATTGTAAGAAGTAACGTGAAAACTGTTTCTGAAAATTCAATCCCCTTTGAAAATTAAAAATTCGGGAATCAGTCAGCGATGCCAACTAACACCGATTTTGGAGATTTTGCAGAGAAATTCTGAAAAATTCTAAAAAATTATGAAAAATCTAAAATATTAGAAAACTGTGTCTGAAACTGAAATCGGTCAAATCGGCAGAAAGGTCAAATCGGGCAACAGGCTGGTATCCGGTTCCTGATCCCGGTCAGGGCTTACTCGAGGTCTGAGAATTCAGATCCGATACGTAATAACATAAGTAATCACAACTCAAAAGCAAATACTGGAAGAAAATTAAATAATACGGTCGAAAAATTTTGGGACACGTATCTGGGTACGTATCCCGGGAACGGGGTGCTACAAAGCGTCTATCATGTTCATTTGAGGTCCGAAATTTGATTGTATTTTTAAAAAAATTCAAGTTGTGTTGCTGATGTATGCGATCAGATTCGCAGTTCTCAAGAAGACACAATTATGTATTTTGTTTAGGACTGCGAACAGTCACAGTCCTCAATAAGTACACATTGTGTTTAGAAATGAAGGTTGTGATCATAATCGCAGTTCTAATATAGACTGATCAGTAAGGCATTTTGTGAGAACCACGATCATGATCGCAGTCCTAATAAAGACTTAAAAATAAGACATTTTTGTGAGGATTGTGATCATGGGCGCAACCCTAATAAAGACGATTGCTATTATGATCGCAATCCTAATAAAGAAAATTGTAATTATGGTTGCACTCCTATAAAGACTTATAATATAGCATTGTTGTAGTCTGTGATCATAGTCGCAATCCTAATAAAGAAGTCTTTGATCATGATCGCAGTTCTAATAAAGACTCAGAAATATGATTATTTTATAAGGACGCATGGTCACACACCTAATAACAACTCAGAAATAGGACATTTTTATGTATTAAAAACTCAGAAATAAGGCATTTTTGTGAGTACTGTGATCATGATTGCAATCCTCAACTTAATATTGTGGGGGCATATTTAAGTACTTTTTACCGTTCTAAAGTGTACTCAATAGCGTTTTTGCATTTGACATATTGGCGCGACCCTCAAAGCTTCTGCGCTTAACACATGGGCATGTGCCCTTTCTTTAAAAAAAAAAGAGATTGCTTAAGCGGATTAAATTTTATAAGTGCATATTTTCCTAATTATAGCTAAACTAAATCCCCCGATAAAAAATGAAATATATCTTAATTGACTAATTTTATTCGCGGGGGACACCAGAAATTAAGTTCAATTCATTTGCCAATAAAAACCAAAAACATCCAGCCAAGAAACATAGACTTCAAAACATCACTGGCTGGCACAACAAAGAAAGAAAGAAAAGATCAGTAGTCCGCATGCTATACTCTCCTTCTTCGCCATCATAAACATCATAATCCCAGGGGCTCCAATTGTTCAGTTCGCCTTCGAGTTCTCCAACATCAAAACCCCCCAGCTGTAATAATCATAGTGATCATCAAACTTTAAAAAAAAAAAGGAAAAATCACCGAATGACGTAACATCGGCCAAATTGTCCTGCGTATCATCGGCAATGTGTGTGCTTACTAGTCGAACAGCCAACTCATCACAATCATCATCATAATCATCACCGTCACAGCTTTCATCATATTCAAAGTCACAGCAATCGGCATCGGACGAGACGAAGTCGTAGGATCGCCGGCGAACCATGGATTGAACAGAGAAAAAATGGCTAATTAATTTGGTAATCTTTATGATGCTTTGCATGTATAAGGAACTTGATGTGTGTGTGTAATATATAGGTCGTGGATCTAAAATGCTTTAAAGAGTAGTTCATTTCCCAGTACTGAATTATGCATGGTGTTGATGGCACATTTCTGTATGTTATTGTGACTGCTTTGCTTCACTATTCCTCCGTTCTTTAAAGATAACCATTATTGTAATGAAAGCGATGTCGTCATGTGGTCGTGCCGGAGTGGTTATCGGGCATGACTAGAAATCATGTGGGCTTTGCCCGCGCAGGTTCGAATCCTGCCGACCACGTCTTTTTTTTCTTCCAGCCACTTGATTTCTGGGCACGTGCATTTGCACGTGCTGATCTTTAGTTTCCCCCCCCTGAATGTTCTATTATTTTAAATTAAATTAGTTTTAAGTGTTTGAGATTGAGAGACAGCAGCTTCTGAAAAGAACCTCAGCCTCTAATTTTCGATCATTCGCAATATCTTTCTCTGGTGTAAGTTAATTAAAAATTTTATGTAAAAATTATAAAGTACTAAAATCATCCTCGGCCCAAAATATATCTGAAGAAAAATGTACAGAGGAAAAACTAAAAATATAGCTTGGATCCACTAAAAGTTATTAATTTGTCTCCTTTGCAACTGGATCAATGAGCCAGCAAGAAAATGACAATTAACTTTTTGGGATAGGCTCTAAAGTGAAATTCGAGAGGCGAGAAGGAGACGAGAGAATAAATTTATTGAGACCAGTAATTAAGCTGAGCAAGATGAAAGAGAAGAAGTGTTGTCGGTTGAATGAAATTAAGTAAAATAACATCAATAAAAGAATTAATATAATCTTTTATAATATAAAGCTCAAAAGTTTTGAGCTATGGAATAAGTTACGAGATTCAGATGGTTTTCTTCAGAACACATCCGCTATAAAATGTCTTAAATTTTATTTACTAAATTAGACTGATTAGGTAAATTTAATGAGAATAGTACTAAATGAAAACCTTCTTTAAATATCATAAATGTAGGATTCCGAATTGGTCTCATCTAATATAAGTTACGATCTTTCTTCAAGAGAGAGAGAGAGAGAGAGAACACAAGGGGAACTAGATTAGAAGAAAATTAATTCTATAAAAGAAAAAATTTTCATTATAAATAATCATATTCTTTATGGAGACATTGTGATTATTAAATATAAAAAGAAATTGCTCGCACTTGCTCACCACTCTCTCCGCCTTGAGTTATTAAAAAACTCGTGATATGTCTTAAATGAGTTTCACTTAATTTGTAAAGTTGGAAAAGGATGAGAGAAGCTCAAACTCACGTCCTCTTTTCTCGGACGGTTATCTTAAGCCCTCCTCCTATCTTTTACCACTTCACAACGTCTCGAGAGCTCTAAATAATGTAAATAAAGATGTAAAGAAACATGATAATAACATTTTTGTTTTGAACTAAAACTTCTAACACTTTAATTTAACAATAAAATGGGTCTTTACAATGATTGTGAAGGATTCAGTATAACAAAACACAAAGAGAAACCAAGGTCAATAAAATAATAGATCTAAATTCAAGAAAAAGTTGGCAGTTAACTTAGTGTCCTTGTAATGCATTTGTTTGTGTGATTATGTCAAATCATGCATATTTGTACAATTTAAACTGATTTGGCAGAAACCACCCTAGCGAATAAAACAGTACAGGGGTTTTCTGCCAAACCTACATAAAAGGGGATTGTTTTGCAATTTACTGAAAACGGGTCGGATCCTAACCGATGTCTGCACAAATCCTAATAAAGCTCTCACCGAAATTACCAGTGCCACTACTTCAATGGCGGGCGGCGGTGAGAGAGTCAGTTCCGCTCAACGGCGGTGGGAAGACCTCAACCGAGACGTCCTCGTGACGATCTTCAGCAAAACCGGCGTCGCGGATTTAATCGCCGGCGTCCCCTTCGTCTGCTCGCCGTGGAGAGACGCGGCACGTGACCCGCACTGCTGGAAGAACCTCGATTTCAGCGATTGGGGATCGATTGCTCGCCGACTCGGCTGCCGTCGCCAGGACCCCATCGACTTCGTCGATCTCCTCGATTTCTCGATCACCCGAAGCCACGACTTCGTCGATTCGGTTATCTTTCCGGACTTTGCGGACGAGATCGATCTCCTTTATGTCGCCGACAGGTGAAAATTTTGAAATTATTTTTTTTAAAGGAATTATATGGTCTGATTTTTGGATTAGGAAAGTTCGTTTTTTTATTTAGGGTTGGGTTCAAAATGCTCGTTTTTTAATCGTTTATATGCCAATTTCAGTAGTTAACAACACTAACGAAGATGAACTTGGGTTGAGCTTAGAAAGTGAAATATGAGAACTGCTAGTTTGATGATGGAAATGGCTCTGAATAAAATTGAGTAGAGAACAAAGATTAATGAACTTTTTTTTTTTTTGCAATGTTTAATTGATATACTTGTGACGTTGGGAATTAATCTGACTGACCTCTCTGATTGAGATGAGCTATGCACGTAGTCTTTCTGTATTGAGGGCGACTATCCTAACTGCATATAAATTCCAAAGTTTTTTTTTTTTTATTTATTTTTTATGTGTTGATATCAAGAGATAACCGCTTTACTCGACCTGTGGTTATGGCCTACAATGTATATCAAGCTACCCTAAGACTCATGGTAGGTAAGTACAATAATTGATCATGTGGAAGTCCTCGAAATAGGAGATATAATTATAAAGTTTCAATTAAGTGGTTTTGTTGTAAGGTAGAAAGTTGGAGAAAGCCTTCTAGAATCTAAAAGATTTAGAATGAGTAGAGTGAAAAAGAATATATAGAATGTAACTTCAACAGAATGGTGACGAGAATGTGTAACACAAATCAGCACTGAAGAAATACTTCGGAATGCTCATTTTCACTACATAGGATAAATAATTTAACAATATAAGGGAATTGAGGAAGATGTGATTCATGTAGACAAAGTGGGTGGACATTTGAAAAGATGAGAGTAGGAGAAATGAGAACGGTTAGATGGGTGAATGACAACCCACTAAAAGATAGGATAAGAAATAAATGCATTTGTACTCCTATTGGGAATAAAATAAAGAAGAATTGATTGAGACGCATGCAACGCATACCAATGAGTACGCCAAATAGGAAAAAAAATGATAGAGAATGTTAGTTAATAGAACAAGAAGGATTAGAGGGAGGCTTAAATGAACTTGGGTGGATGCAATTAGAAAGGATATGATAATGATTCATTTAAGTGAAGAGATGGTCTTAATAGAGTGAATGGAAGAAAATGGTTCATGCTGAAATACACCTAGAGGGGGGGGGGTGAATAGGTGTACTAGCTAATCTAATGCAAATTAATGCAGAATTAAAAACTATTTATGCAAATAAAACTATTAAGCAAAAACTATTAAGCTAATACACAAGGTATAACACAAGAGGGTAGTCGAATTTTCAATGAAGAGCTTTGGACTATCTCCTCAAGATTCCTCTAGATTAAGAGTTGAGGTGTCATTATGGCTCTCTTGGTTGAATACAAGTATGAGCACACAATCCCAAGCATATATCAATTAAGCACAAGGGTATCAAGCATATAAAGAGATAAATAATATAAGCATGCAAGATATATAAACACAAGTGAGAGAGAGAGAGATGAGCAATCGCAAACACGGGAGAATTATTTCGAGACTTGAGCACACTTGCTCTACGTCCCCGCCTTCAACACTATGAAGGATTTTCACTATAATCGATTTCGTAAGATCACTCGGTGCCGCAACACCTACAACGAGTTCACACTAGAACTCTTGGACCTGCAAGTCCCTCATTTGTTCCCTCAAGAACAACATACGCAAGCACACTAACTTGCCGAGGCCGCACCTCTACACCGAGCTCCCAAAAGAACTCGTCACAACATGAACCTGCAAGTTCGCCCCTCAAATACAAAGATGAACACTTGGTGATATCTATACATTGATCACCAAAAATACTTTCACAACAAAGCTCCTATAGGATAGATATGTCAATGAAAAACTAAAGCTCTTGTGAGAAAAACTAGGATATATTTGTAGAGGAAAAACTCAAGAAATCTTTTTTGAAAAACACAAGAGAATCACTCTTGTAAACATTCTTTTTAATATAGAATTTAAGCTCTAAAACTTGTTGGAAAACCTCTGAGAAAGATGAGAAAAACTGACTCAAAAATCCTCTTCAAATCTTGTATGAAAGTAGCTAAAACAACCTCCTTATATAGAGTTCAGAAATATAGCCGTTGGGGTCAAACTGCAGGCCAGATGACCTGTCGGTTAACCAGCCGGTCGACTGGCCAAAGGTCATATTTATGACCGTCGGGGTTGTCGGTCGACCGCCCGGTCGACCGCACCGAGGTCTTCACCTGTCGTCGACCGGTCGGTCGACCGAGGCAACATCCGGAGAGTAAAGATCTCTGAACGGTCGACCGCCCGGTTGACTGGGGCCAGATCTAGAGAGTAAACTCTCTGGATCGGTCAACCGCCTGGTCCATCGGCCCTCAAGCCAAGGCATGTGCACGTTTCTGTGCGCATCGGTCGACCGACTTCTGGCTCGGTCGACCGGTCGGTCGACCGCCAGAAGGCCAGGTCAGGTATAATAGAGGATTCAAACTTGGTCTATTAAACTCCTATAAAATCTCATAAAATCACATAAATCTACAAAAATAAGTTCATTGAAATATTTTGAAGTACAAATATGTGTGATCAAAAATCAACACATATTACAAACTTTTTGAACCATTTTTGTGATATAAAAATTTAGCTTTAAACAAAAATCCGTAATTTTTAAAATCAATCTTCAATTTGAAAAACGATTTTTTCAAAACTTCTTCAAATACAAAAAAGATATTTTAAACACTTTTGAAGCTTAGAGTATGGATATGATCCAATATACATATAAGATGAAATATCTATGTTTTTGACAATAAGCTCTAAAATAAGTTTTGATAAATACAAAACTCAAACACATGATATAGAAACATCAAATAAGTTTTTCTAAACATTTGAAATAACAATGTGCATGGATGAAATGCAAAACACCTATAAAACATATAAACTTGTTTTGATGAAATCTAATCATGAAACATAAGGATACATACTTTGAAGCTCAAAATCAAAACGGTATTTTCTAAAATCAAAACTATTCTTATGAAAATACAATATAAATTTTGTGCTTGTATATGAGCTTGAGCAATCCACAACTAATCTATCATTTACATTTTATCTTAAATATAAAATTTAAAACTTATAAACTAGACTCAAGTCTTAAAAAACTTCTCTTGAAAATCTTCTTCTTCTTCTTAACTTGGTCCAAACCTTGATCCAATGAGCTAGACTCCTCTTGAGTACTTGATGCGATCTTTGAAGTGCGAGCTCTTGAATCAACGCGTGCTAGCTTCAAAACTTGACTTCGAATCTTTTATTGAAGCTAAACAGCGACTAAGATCTTGATCAAATATCTGAAACTAAATAAACACAAGATCATTAGTACTATAACTACATGAGTTAATCATCATTAAAACTAGAGTGATGGGCCTTTGGGCCAACACATGCAACAAACCCCTAAATTTTAGGATAAACGCTTTTTTGTTATTGATGTTGTTATTTTAAATGAAGAGATTTCGACCTAAGTTAACACCTAGTCCTTTGATATTGTTTTACATGATAGTTGTCTTGAAACGCTTAAGCTAATAGATTTTGTCCCTTTAGAAGCAATTCTATGCATATAAGCTAAAAGTAAAAGATCTCAATTGTAGGGATTGTCATATCGTTGAGTTGAATGCGTAGGTTGCTGATTCTTAATCCTTATCTAACTCTACTTTTTTTTTCCCTATGGTTTATGTTTGATTTATACATTACAAATTTGCAAGTCTTCACTCATTTGATAGTTTGGAAGTCCCCATTCAATGGCTGTGGGTAAAGCTAATCAATTTCTCAAGTTATCATCATTCAGTATGGGCAATCAGTCTTATTTATACATTGACTCTATTTTGGGCATCATTTACATGATGCTGAGCACTGATCTAGTCGTGTTGCATGGACACACGTGTCAAGTATTCGACACAAGGACCTTTCAAAAATTTGACATGAACTGATGCCTATTTTGAGGCATTTACATGATTTGTTGACCAATCATTCGGTAGCTTAATAAATTGATTAAGGCATTTACATGATATGTTGTAATTTTGAGGTCTTTCAGATGAAATGTTGATATTAAATTGGAAAGGTGATGCTATATTGATGCAATGACTTGATATGCTGTAATGTCCTGCAATAACATTAAATTTTACAAGTGTCAAACACGTCAACGAAATAAAATACAAAGTGTTTTGGGTAACCCTTCCCTCTGTCATGTTATGCCAGAACTAACTTCTCTACAGCCTTTTGATCACCTGCCTCCTTTTAATTACAATGTGCTTGAAGGTGCCCCTGATTACACCTATTGTGGATAACGAACTGGTGCTGCATATCGTCAAGATGATGATAGCCATGCATATTGTGATATCACAATCACCATTGATCTTATAACTTCTGATGGTTCTCAAGTTTAATCTAAATGATCTTTACTGGTTTTGTACTACTGAACCTTCCTTTTTCAATCTTTCCATAATTATTTGTTGTGTATCAAGGTCACATTTCTTACAGTTTCCTTTTGATTTGATGGAAAATATGTCCTTGTTAGTCTGGTCTTATTTTGAATTCAAACAAGGAGGGGGGCAAGGCAACTATTCAATCAAAGGATGATCATGTTTCCCATTTCTTATTGAGACAGCTGGGTTTACTTCTTTGTAAAATTGTTCCCAGTTTCATATGCGGCAACTCTGGCAAGATAACTTGAAAATGAGTCAGCACCAGTCAAGTAGAGTAGGAGTGCTGCTCTTGTGACCTTCACAATATTTTCCCTCGTGTTCTTGATCCCAATATTTAATAAAATAGTGCAGTTCCTATGTTGGACTTGAATATTTATTGATACTTTTATTTTTCATATTTAAATCATTTCAGGTGTCCTGAGTTACTTTATTTCAGCCTTAAAAATGATGAGATACCAGAGGACGAATTCAGCAAGGCGATAAGCAAATTTGAGTTTCTCAAAGGAATGGCAGTTAATGAGTGCCTTGTCTCTCATGAAATCCTCCTACATGTTTATGATTGCTGCATTTACTTCTCTGAGCTTAGAGTTTTTGCTGAGACTTTGGATGAGGAAATGGCCTCTATCATCTGTGATTGCCTCCCATGTCTCCATAAGCTTGAGATAATGGATTGCACAATGTCACAACAGTCAATCCTTACCCTCCTCGATGGGTTGAAAGAGCTGGAATACCTCGACATTTCTGGATATGAGAATTCTGGGATCACGGGGGGTGTTCTGGAGAAGGCGTCGCGGCTTAAGGTTTTCAAGTGGGCCTCAAAATACGACGAGGATGAATTTGAGTACTGCTCAGACTGCGAGCCAGATTGGTATGTTGATCCTTGATGCTTACTGTTGACTGCATATGGTTTGATCTGTAAAGAAGTTAAAAATTCTGTTATAATTTCATACTTGTTCAGCTGTGAACAAATTCCTTTAGGGGTCAAGGCAAGTAACTGCAGTTTGGTTGAGATTGTGATCACTTACATTCTGAGGCATCCCTCTGGGGGGAAAGAAAACAGCTTCATGTTCTAAAAGAAGGTTAATCGGGGCTGTTTGGATTCAAGGAACTGTGCGGAAGTGGGAAGTAGGGTTTTTTTTCTTTTAGAAAATGTGAATTGTGTGTATCTTTTTAATTAAATCTGCATGAAATTATGAAATAGCACAGTTTACAACCAACAGCGACGGCTAAGTGGACTTCATGGCGCCTGGGTAGTCTTGATCTTTGAATTTCTTCTCTGCTAGATAAAGAATTCTGATTGCTTCCTCTTTGTTGCATTCCATGGTATAATTTCTGAATCTAGAGGAAGAAACTTAACCATACAAAAATTCAGAGCAGGCTTCTCGTACTCATAGAATCGATTGGGCTACAAATTTGCATCTAATTTCATTGGATACTGTAAACACTCATTCATTATTGGATCACAGGGGCTGCTGCTTCGGAGCGATTCATCAATCGTGGAACTTAATTTGATTTCAAAGGACTCTTGGTATCCCACGGATTTTAATGACTAATTATGAATCTTAATGAAATTATTTCCAGACTGATTTTAATGACTCATAAGGAGAGTTGACAATAAAACAGAGAATTGAAAACACAAAACCAAACAAAGAAGGAGAATTGGGATCGAAGCATCTCAGTATCTAGTTTCACTTGCGATGTTGATTTCGTTTTTTATTGATCGCCTCAATCTCCAGCTCAATGAAAGACCTCAGCCCGCAGCGCTTGCAGCTGATAGAGACACAAGAGGCCCTGCCATCATCAACATCTTCCCTCTTGTACTTGTTCAGTGATTCACAGTAGGGGCACGAGACGGTCCCAGGCCTGAACCTGCTCCTGCTGCTTCTCTGAGATCTAGGGACCCAATCTGGGTGCACCCCAACAACGTAGTAGCTATCACACGAGCTGCACTGGAAACCGAGGGGACGGTACGATTCCCAGCTGAGATTGCGATGGCAGTCCTTGCACGGCAGCGGGACCTCCGCGCTCGCTACTTTGTTTCTGATCCGGTGCCACCTCCGGCAGTTCTTGCACCGGTGCTCGAGGTACTTGTCGCCCAAGCGGCTGAACTCCCAGACGCGGCGGAGGTTGCATCTGTGGCATTTCAGTTTCGCTTCCAAGTCCTCCCAAACTTCTTCGTCTTCATCATCGTCGACCTCTCCTTCTCTTTCTGATTCATCTCCATCATCATCATCATCAGTGTCTTCTTCTTCTTCTTCTTCTTCTTCTTCCTTTGCTGAGGAGCTTGAACTTGGTGCAGCGTTGGGAGATGATAAGACGTCCCAGGCCTGCTTCACGAGCTTGAACGCCCCGTCGGAGGCGGCGGAGCGGCTGTTCTTGTCGGGGTGGGTGAGCAGGCACATCTTCCTGAACTGCTGCCTCATGGTCTCGTGGTCGTCGGAGGGGTCGACCCCCAGCACGGCGTGCCAGTCGGTGTCGCCGGAGGCCTGACGCTTGGTGACGGCGATGAAGTGGACTCGATAGGCCGTGAGGGTCTGCGAGAGGTCGGGGAGGGAAGGGAAAAGCTTCTGGGCCTTGAGAGCAAATTTCATTGCGGCCTCGTAGTGTCCTCCTCTGAATTTCTCCTCTGCGAGATCCAGAACTCGGATGGCTTCCTCTTTGTTGCACTCCATTTGATTTTTGATTTTTGATTTTGATTTTGAATAATTGTTGTGAACACCAAATTGTTGAGAACTCAAATCTCAATTATATATGTAGGAGGCAAATTGTGTCTGCGTTGTGTTGTGTGGTAGTGGCATGGAATTTCCCTGATCGATGAAAGGGGGTTCGGGGCACCACCTGTTCCCACACAACAGGTAATTTACCTGTTGTGTGGGAACAGGTGGTGCCCACACACAACACACACACCCACACACACACCCTGTTGTGTGTGTGTTCCCACACAACAGGTAAATTACCTGTTGTGTGGGAACAGGTGGCGCCCCTCTCGCATGAAAAGCAAGCCACGCTGTACGTTTCTGACTTTCAAATTTGCCTGGAGTACCGACAAATTGTGGGTCCCAGTGACACGTGGGACCGCTGGAGCGGGTAGATCAGGGTGGTTCTCTGCTTCTCCGCGGATGCTTCGCGGGTGGTCCTCCTCCCTATGGCATTTCTTTTTCTTTTTCTTTTTTTTTTTTTTTTTTTGGATCTCGTGTATTTTTTATGTGTCCCACCAACACTTTATTTTAGAACAATAATTGTGCATTTCTTAATTGTCGGTTTCGTTATTATTTTTAGTAGACTGAGAGGCGACGTTAGGTCAAAATATAAATTTAAAAAAAAAAAAATCATTAGTGGGGATGTCTAACCAAATTGATTTTAAAAAAAAAAATTAAAATTTGATTAAACAGGTGACATCAACTATAAGGCCTGTAGTTAAGGGTAGAAGTGAGGAATTGAGGAAGTAGTAATAATTTCCTTTGGAATTTGGGAATTGGCTGTAAGTTTTTCGGTGTTTGGATGTTGTTGGGAAGTGTGGTTTGAAAAATATTTTGTCTTTTCTGGTGTTTGGATGGTAATGTTAAAGTAGAAGTGGAAAAGTTGATCACAAAGTTGACCGTAAAATAATATTAAAATAAAAATTAATTAAGAAAAATAAAAAATAATCTGTAATTAGAATGCAAGTGAGATTTACATGGTCAAAATTAACTGTTTTGTGTTACAATTTATTACAAATGGGATTTACATGACCACAAAATTAACTGTAGCAAGTGAGGAAATAGTTGTGTAAAAGAGAAAAGATAAAAGGAAAAGAGGTTTTCTTATTTTCCTTTTCCGGTG
Source organism: Agave tequilana (assembly GCA_038442645.1). NCBI lineage: Eukaryota > Viridiplantae > Streptophyta > Magnoliopsida > Asparagales > Asparagaceae > Agave > Agave tequilana. Next base: position 61,457 of record JAVJIF010010596.1, read on the forward strand.
TTTGGATAGATAGGTAAGTGAGCACATATACTTCCCTATTTCCTTACTTCCGCCTACTTCCTTGCAACCAAACAGTCCCATATGGCTGTTTGTTCCGCTGAAAAGTGGATTGGAAACACTGTTTAGTGGGGTCTCAAATACATTATCGAGCTTAAGCGCCTCTTTGGCCTGGTATAAAATTTCTTAGCTCTGTCATCACGCAAATCACCTATGTTCACTGGAAAGTTACTGTGGAAAAATTAGCTATTCAGTGATTCTGATGGGAGAGAGGCTGAAAGCATTTGGGTGTCCATTTAGGCTAAAATGTTATCATTGTTTTTTTCATTGATCGCTAATCAAACACCCCGGATGAAAAGGCTGATGTGGTCATGGCTCTGTTCCTTTTCCAAGCCATTTACATCCAAATAAATAGACCCTAAGGTGTTTGATGATGCTAAAACTTTCGCTGACCTGGGGACTAAAATTTCCCTTCAAAGTTTCAACCATCACTTGATGCGAAACTTCTGGGAATCTGACATATTTAATTATTTTTTTTATTTTTATGATGAGAGTATGATTAGGGTTATTCTTCTCTCAACCTTTCCTCCTGTGACACCAAGATTTATTTTCCCATCTCCACCCAAAAATCACGGGGTGGTAACTACACCGGTGGTCAATTTACTTTGAGAAAACTCCTTTTTCCCTTGGGTCTTTTTTGATCAATCAAACAAGCTTTGATGAAATCAAAGCTAAGCATGCTTCACTGGGCCCTCCAATTTTTCCAATTGGATTTATTATGCTATCAAGTTTCACAAATTGAATTTTCTAGCCAAACAGCCCCTTAGATGGTTATGCGACTGCTTTGTTCAATCTCAATATCTCAATCAAGTTCCTTTAAGCCCAAAAATTAGGACTAAGTTGTGCATTTAATTATTGTGTTGTGTTGGGTTGGGTTCTCTGTAATAAGCTCGTTCCATGTGCAATGATGACAAGCATGGATAATGACACCCAATAAACTAATTAAGGCACCCAGTAGATTAAGACACCCCATCTAAAGTGATAAAGACGCCAATTAATTTTTTTAAAATGGTCAAATTACCTCTCCCCTCTTCCTTTCAACCTCCTCCTCCCCTCTTCCCCTCCTCGCCATCCCCCCAAGCCCGCCCGCCCGCCGTTATCGCCCTCGTCTCCCTCTCGACGCCCTCTGCCCTCGACCTCCCCTAAAGAAAAATTGAGGGGGAAAGAAGAGGAGGAGGGCGACGGGGGGAGAGGCGGGAGGGGGAGAGGGGAGGCCCGTCGTCGTCATGAAAAAAGAGGGAGGAGGAAGAAAAGGAAGGAGGGGTATTTTGAACATTTTCATGAGGGTAAATGTGTCCAAAAAAATAATGTATAAACAATATTTTTTTAAATGGGTGCCTTGATCACTTCTGTGTGTGCCTATATCCGAACTCAATGATGACTCTTGTTGCATCATTGCATATTAATTTTTCAAGAGGTCCTTTTTTTTTTCATTTTCATTTTGGGCTTATTAATGTAATAATATGATTAAGAAATTAGATTTAAACTAAATAATTATTTTTGGATTAGTTGGAGAATTGTCAAACACTCTTCCAAAAGTGTGGAATATGGGTAATATCTACTTTTGAAGATGACCATCTAATATTGTTTAACAAGTCAACTCCTAAACTCTTAGCTAATTGTCGTTTGTGAACGACCAATCTTTTTCCAAGTCTTAGGTGACTGCTAAGGTGCTATTTAAAACTCTAGATCATTCATATGTGAACATAAAAATTCAATATTTATCAAATGAGGTTCTAGCGAAACGTACCTCTCATCAAAACTTAGCTCACGCAGTACAAGAAGAAAATTTTGAATTAGCATCATGGAGACTCATTACCGTAGACTAACTATGCAAATGACTTGAGTTCATAATAATGGGACGACTCACTAATTTGAACCAATCTTTGAAAGTTTATGACAATCTACGTGCAGAACAGGAAGATGTCTTTCTTCAGGATACTTCAACCTTGTTGTTCAAGGCTTTTATAGTGTGACACCACAATGCATGAAAGTGAAATGAGCACAAATTCACTCGTGTGGAACAAGGCATGCTATCACTTCACAATGATATCAATAAGTGTAACATACCTCTCACTCAAGGATGCAAGATATCATTAATAGAACATGCTGAAAGGTGAGAACTGAAAGCTGAACCAACACTTTTGATGGTGATCTGCTTCCAGAACTTTCATTCAAGACACATTGCAACATCCAGAATCAGGATCTAAAAAACAAACCTGATAAACTTAATCTACGATACATAGATCGAGTAGATAGGGCCAAGCAACGCGCACAACGCAAAAGATATCATGTTTTTTCATCAGAACAGTGAATTACACCTCAACATTTCCTGCATGCAATTGATGGTCTAGTCGATTCACGTAAACATGGGCAACATAAATATTCACTAGAAACATAAAAACAACAATCAAGTAGGACGCTATCTCAAATATCGCTCGCTTTTAATGTTTGTAATACAATACAAGGCACCTCTCCTGCTTCCAAACAGCCAAAACTTAACCATATTACCATCAGAAAGAGAACAGAAAAAGCAAATACCGCAAAGCTAATTACAACACAAGTAGCCTCCCAAGGCAGGCAATGACATGAATTACTGATATCATAAATCAGAGCCGAAACAGGGGAAGTAAACAACCTAACAAAAAGATGTACAGACAGAATCCATAACCACTTGAGCTGTTGCTATTGTAACGCTGCGGAGCTCCTTGAAACACCTATATACAGCTTAGACACAAAACATCAGTTAAACACTAGAAGTCTTTAGATATGTCCCCTCCTAGTAGTCACCATGTGGGTATGAACAATTCACAATACCGCACTCATAGTAGTCATCAGCAGCAGAAGAGACCGGGCGTAACCATGCAGCCTTCTCCGGAAAAGGCCCCTTAGCAAACTGAAACTTTTTCAAGCCAGCAGCAAACTTTTGCACCTCTGGGTCCATTCCAAGGTCCCCGCAACCAGTTATGTCCAAAGATTCAAGCTGTTTGCAACCCTTGAGAATGATCAACAAGGTATTGTAAATGAAATCAGTATTTGATGGTTGACAGATTTGAGCTTTGGAAGATAACGAACATTGTTGGGTGCATCATAAATCGATAGCTTCCTAGCAACTCTCAGAGAAACAAAACCCTTGCAGCTGGAACTAATTTCTTCCAGTATTTCCTCGTTGAGAGAGTATTCATAAACATCCATGCCTTCATGATCCTTCCATTTTTCTGATTGCATGGCAAAATGCTATCTTTGATACCATTTTTGGCCACCACAAGTAAAAGAATTTGAGACGGGCATCTGCAAAGAGGTAAATATTTCTTGATTCTCCAGAGATATCACACAAACAAAATATAAGATGAGACAATAACAATAAAGCATTTAAATGGAGCACTCCGTTGGATTTGCAGATCTGCAAAAACACGACACCTAGTTCTCAGGGGTATGCGGATGAACTCTTGAACCATCACCTTTCCATACACAACACGGAAGCGGATATTTCCACCCAAAAATTATGAAGGCACCCAGTGATTAAGGCACCCACAAATGTGATGAGAAAAAAAAAAAGCCAAAATGCCCTCTTCTTCTCAGTGTTCTAAAAATCGCTTTACGCGGCCGCTTAAGCGTTTTCAGCCTAAACCCGATTAGAAATCGAGATAATCGGCCCAATTAATCGGTTGGGCGTTTAATTCGTTTAATCAACGATTAATCGATTAATCGTTTGCTAAAAAAACGTTTGTTTAAACGAACCGGATGCGAAACCCAATCCAAAATTAGTTTTACCCGACCCGACCCAATAATTTGGGTTTAAAGTTTCGCGTTGGGATCGATTGCAGCCCTAATTCCTCACTTTGATCTCATCTCTCCCGGCAATCAAATTCCTTCCCCTTTGACGACAACGACCTCCCCATTTGACGGCGACGACGATATCCCCCCTGCGGCGACTCCCTCCCGACGACGAAGACCTTGTCCTGTGGCGACCTCTCGACGAAGACCCCCTGCGGCGACCTTCTCACAACGAAGACCCCCTGCGGCGACCCCTTGCGGCGACCTTCTCTCGACGAAGACCCCCTGCGGCGACCTTCTCTCGACGAAGACCCTCTGCGGCGACCTTCTCACGACAAAGACCCCTGCGGCGACCTCATCACAGCGGCGACCCCCCCGGTGATGACTTATCCACCTGCGGCGACAATCTCCCCCTCTTGCGATAACCTCCCCCTTGCGAGTTCCTACCCCCTGCGACGACCTTCCCCTACGGTGACCTCCCCTTCTGGTGACCTCCCCCGAGACAATCTCTCACCCCTTTGCTTCAGGTTTGATTTTCTCATCCCTTTTCTTTCAGTTTTTAAACATGTGATTCTGTGAATTTCTCTTTGCAATCAAATTTTATTGAGTCGTTTCTTTCAGCCTTTCTTTTCTTTTTTTTGCATAATTAGATTGCTAAGTTGCTACTGTAAAATAATAAAAAGAAGAAACAGAACAAAATAGAATTATTAATTCGTTATTAATTGTTACACAGTATACTGATACAGTTATACTTGTTGAAAAATTGGAGAAAAGCATCCAATTGCACAGTAGTTCTTTCTGAATTCGTTTCTACTTCATCTTTTTCTGATGCCACACAAGCTTTTAATGAATTTTTTTGGAAAAAAAAGTGAAGTACTGAGAACTGTTATGAGTAATTAACAAATTGTCAAATTGAAAAGCTTTTAATTCAATTCTCCCATATTTTTGAAAAGAATTTACTGTTTAATCCAGTAATAACTATTATGAGTTAGAAATCATTTATTAAATTAAAGAACTGAGAACTTATGTCATCAAATTTGCATCTGTTCACACTTTACACATGACAAAATTACATTTGCAGTCTTTTACAATGTCATTACATAAATAGCCTATTACAATGTGTAGTTGACTTTTTTGGAACTTGCGTAGCACATGACAAAATTCAGCTGGTTTTTCCTTTCCAAAATCCTGCAAAAATATAAAATTTCAATTAGTACAATGAAATTTGAATGTAGCAAAATTTCAATGCACAAAATAAGATTCAAAAATAAAAAATATTCAATGTTTCAATTAATTTCAGTTATTTTATGTTATTATCTTAATGTGTTTGATCTTTTTGTATTGTGTGAATGAATTTGGATGTAGGATCATTTCGCATTACAATCTACAATCTACATGTCTTCGTCGGCATCCAATGCAAGTGATAGTGCTAGTGGACCACGTTCAAGTGGTCAACTAAGTGCATCAAGCGAAAATGAGATTCCACCGAAGCCATCGGGCTCTACTGATATTGGGTGGAATTATGGAAAGCTTGTTAAGAAAAATTCTTATAATGAAGTGAAGTGCAATAAATGTCATAAAATTGTGAAGGGAGGAATTTACAGGTTTAAGCAACATATTGCGGGGATAGGAGGGGATGTTAAAGCTTGTGTGATGCAGACTGATGAAGATAGAAAGATAGTTAGGGAATTTTTTGTCTGGACCCCAGAAGAAGAAAGTGGAAAAGAAGAAGGCTGAGAATGAACTCCGAGAAGAGGTGCGAATTTCAGTAGAAAGAGAGTCCATGGATTCAAAACTCGTCGGCGAAAAGAGACCTTGTGTAGTCAGTCCATTAAACACAGTCGTGGCTAGTGAAAAGTGGAAGCAAACATCAATCAATGAAGCTGAGAAGAGAAAGTACAAGGAGTTGGCTCATGATCATTGCGCCATGTGGGCTTATGCTAAAGGCATTCCTTTTAATGCCTTTGATGATGAAGAATTTGATTTATTTTGCGAGTGTGTTGGTCACCATGGACCTGGGTACAAGGGACCGAGCCAGTACCAGTTTAGAGTGCCTCTTTTGAACAAGGCATACAAGAAGATTGATGAAGAGATGGGACAGGCTAAAGAATTGTGGGATGAATATGGATGCAACATTCTAACTGATGGGTGGACAGATAGGAATCATAGGAGTGTAATGAACTTGTGTGTTCATTGTAAGACAGGCACACATTTTCTTAAGTCTATTGAAGACTCGGCCAATGCACACATGAGAGTATATCTTCAATTAGGTGGAGAAGTGTATTCAGGAGGTTGGAGAAAATCATGTACTGCAAGTGGTGACAGATAATCATCCTTCTAATATGACGGCGAAGAACATGTTGAAGATTACTCGACCTAATATTTTTTGGAGTAGCTGTGCAACCCACACAATTGATCTTATGTTGGAGGCTATTGGAAAGCTTCCAAAGTACAAGTTGGTGATTGAGAAGGCTAGATCACTCACGGTCTTTCTTTATGCACATCATAGCACTCTCGTATTGATGCGTGAATTCACTAATAGACGAGATCTTGTTCGGCCGGGGATTACTAAATTTGCCACCACCTTTCTTAGCTTGAGTTGTCTTGTGGACAAGAAGTCACAGTTGGCTGCTATGGTGTCTTCAACTAAGTGGGATGATAACAGGTGGTCGAAGACAGAGAAGGGGAGAGCGACTAAGGCTACAATTTATTCTGATGTCTTTTGGACCAATGCAAGAGAGCTTTTGAAGATGTACACTCCTCTTTTCAAATTGTTAAGAATTGTCGATGCCGATCGAAGGCCCTCCATAGGTTTTGTGTATGGTATGCTTGAAGATGCCAAGAATGAAGTTCAAGCTACTTGCAATAGGAAAGAGTCTACCTATCGGCCGATAATTGATATAATTGAGAAAGAATCTAGAGGAAGACTTGATAGCACACTTCATTTGGTTGCCTACTACTTGAATCCCTATTATTATTATAGGGATAGGACAGTCCAAGACAGTTCACGTGTGATTACTGCACTTATGAGTTGTATTAATGTGTTTTACCACGATGAGGACATTCAGGATAAAATTGGTTCAAGTGAGGTCCTTTCGTACAAGATGAAGGAGGGACTTATGGGAAGTGGAATGGCGGAAAGGTACCACAAGAGTTTTAATGGCACAGACAATTTTGAATCTCGAGGTATAAAATCACTAATCATGAATTTTTTTTAAATTTCAAGTTACTAAATTAGTGTGATATATTTCATTAACAGCACATTGGTGGAGTTTCTATGGAAGGGATGTCCCCTACCTTCGAAAGATGGCAATCAAAATTCTAAGTTTGACCAGTAGCTCATCAGGATGTGAGAGAAATTTCAGTGTGTTTGAGGGGTAAATATACTAAGACTAAGATTTGTATCAGTTTCATTCATTTAAATATGAAGTTTCTTAATTCTTTATGCTCTAATTGATTTTTAATAATATGTCATTGTGTGATATACTGAAATTTGTAGATACATACTAAGAAGAGGAGTAGACTGGATTCCAAAAGGTTGAATGATCTTGTTTTTGTGCAATTCAACAAAAAAATGACACGAAGGAGAACTACAAAGAAGAGGAATGGGCAAGAGTACAAGGATGTTCTTGTAGGTGAAGATAATTTGAGAGCATTACATTGGAAGAGCACATTCGTTAGAGAGAGAGAACAATGAGGAAGAAGAGATCTTCCCTGGTTCTGGCCTTACATTGGATCTTGTTGCAGCGGCAAGTGAGGCTAATGAAGATCATATTAGAAGGAGCAACAGAATTGCAGGGAAAAGAGCTGCAGATAGGAGTGCACAAGAGGGCTCGTCTAGTGCGGTACTTGATGACATTTCTGAGGATAATGAAGATGGAGAAAATTTGGGAGAAGATGATTGTGTTGACATTGAAGACTTTGTAGATAGTTCTGAGGAGTCAGATCCCGATATTTGCTATGAAGATGATGATGAGGAATGAGGATGAGCAGATGGAGTTGGAGATGAGCTATTTATGTTATTTGAATATTAAAAACTTGTCTTTATCTTTTGGATTTGGATGTAAAAGACTAATGACTTATATTATCGTTTTGTGATTATGATGTTGGACTTGATATTTTATGATTATGTACTTATGTGATTTGCTAATACTTATTTCTAACTTTGTTTTTCGTTTCATTAAGTTTTTTTTGGTAATTTGTATATTTGAACTTTGATAGATTAATCGTTGAATAGATCCTCTTCTTTTTCTATTTACAGATAATTATTTGCACTCTGAAGGAATTTGCTGGTTCATCATTTAGCCCATCATACGACGAGCAAAAAAGATAAGTCCTCTAACTTTTTAATTTCCTCTTAATACTAGCAATTAATTTTTCAAGTTATGTTTGCTATATATTTTATGTTTTTTTTGAAAGTTTATAGAATTTATATTTGCATGTTTTAAGTATTATAATATTATTATATATTAAAATAATAATAAAACGTGTAATCCATTTAATCACCGTTTAAACCGTTTAGACATTATGCGCTCCCGGACCGCGCGCGTACTAAAACCGCTTTCTAGAACATTGCTTCTTCTCCTCCTCTCCCACCTTCACCGGCCCCGACCTCTTCTTCTTCTCCTCCTCCCCCCTCCTCCCCCATCCCCGGCCCCCACCCCCTCCTCCCCCATCCCCGACCTCTTCCTCCCCCTCCTCCCCTACCCCTCGCCCCCCAGGTCTGACTGAACAGAGACCGAACAGACTTGGTCCGAACAGCCAGAACTGAGGGGCGACTGGCCGAACAGTCAGATCAAGGGGGGAAGGAGGAGGAGGCCGGAGATGAGGGAGGGGGGGGAGGGGGAGGAGCAGAGACCAGGAAGGGGGTCACTGGAGAAGAGGAAGAATAGAGAAAGGAGGTAGAAGAAAAGAGCATTTTGGACTTTACACCAGACAGAAATTGTCAAAAAAAATAATAATAATAATGGCACACTTGTAATAATTTGTAGGGTGCCCTCATAAAAATAATTTTTTTTTTTTTTGGAAGGGGGGGTGGTTGGGGTGGATATCCGCTCCCCGATAACACACATAGCCGCATAGGCTTTTAAGCATTGCAGAAACATAGGGGGAAAAAACTCTTCATTTCCTTTGATGCAGTTATGCAATGAAGTCACATTGGTCTCTACTAAAACCAATTAAACACATTTTAAAAAGGAAGAGAGCAACTAACTGAAAAATAAAAAGTAAAAAAAAAAGAGACAACTTTATAAAGTACAACATCCATGAGTGATAGAACGGATGTTCACATAAGCCTACTGAAATCTGTTTACTAGACTAGCATCATTTTGTTATCCAATTCTTTTGTCTAATCTCATGTCCCTACCATACAGTACAAGCACCACAGAAGATAAACTGATGATTGTGACAAAGATATACGTTAAAACTGAAGTATCTTCAAAGATAACTATCACTAGGTTGTGGCGTGTGGCTTGAACTTGTGACTTCCCTGTCAAAAGTTACATTCCTTGCCAACTCTCCGAAGTTTTCTATTCATTTATTTAAGACTACTATTAAACTCATAGTTATAAAGTTTAATATAGAGATTAAATGGAAGAAATCCAATGAAGTAGAGGGGCTACTGAAACAAACTAGACGAAGAGAGATCTGTATTCAAATCAAACAGATTGAATGAATTATTTCACCAGGATCAACCAGAAAAGCAGGTTTCACGGACATATAAATTATAGACCAAGTAATGAGAAGGAATAATCTAAATTGACTTAACTATTAACCAAACAATTTGCTACTAGGCACCACAACATATTACTGCCACATTAAAATTACTATTCGACGGAGGCATGTTCTATTTGACAATCAAAATCCACCACATATATCTTGATATGTTTTGACAATCAAAATCTTTTTTTTTAGCTTAGGGCGTGTTTGGCTGCAAGGAAGTGGGCGGAAGTAAGAAAACATGGAAGTATAATTGCTCACTTTTCTATCTATCCAAACACGGGAAAAAGAGAATGAGAAAACCCCTTTTCTTTTTCCTTTTTCCTTTTAACACAATCACTTACTCACTTCCAGGATGCTATAATTAATTTTGTGATCATGTAAATCTTAATTGTAATAAGTTGTAGCTCAAACAGTTAATTTTGTAATCATATAAATCTCACTTGCATTCTAATTACAATCTAATTTTTATTTTTCTTAATTAATTTTTATTTTAATATTATTTTGCAGTCAACTTTGTGGTCAACTTTTCCACTTTCAGTTTCACATTACCATCCAAATCACACTTCCTAACAACATCCAAACACCAGAAAACTCTCTAACCAATTCCCAAGTTCCAAAAGAAACTATTACTACTTCCTCACTTCCACCCCTAACCAAACATCCCCTTAATGCAACAATAGAGACATTGTTTTAATAAAACCATTTTTTATAAGCTGCTTTTTACGTCTTTGCTTAAGGGGCTGTTTGGATTCAAGGAATTGGGTGGAAGTGAGGTAGTGGGAAGTGTCTTTTCCTATTTTCGCTATTCATCCAAACACCGGAAAAGAAAATGAAAAAAGTTCTTTTCTTTTTCTCTTTTCTCTTTTACACACACCATTTCCTCACTTTCAGAGTGCTACTGTTAATTTTGTGGTCATGTAAATCTCATTTGTAATAAGTTATAGCACAAAACAGTTAATTTTTTGCTCATGTAAATCTCACTTGCATTCTAATTACAGTCCATTTTTTATTTTTCTTAATTAATTTTTATTTTAATATTATTTTGTGGTTAACTTTTCCACTTCCACTTCCACATTACCATCCAAACACCGAAAAAGACATAACATTTTCTAAACCACACTTCCCAACAACATCCAAACACCGAAAAACTTACTAACCAATTCCCAAGTTCCAAAGAGAACTATTACCACTTCATCACTTCTTCACTTCCTCACTTCTACCCTTAACCAAACAGGCCCTAAAAGAAAAACACTTTTTAATGCCCCCAGCTTCTAATTCCACCAGGAATTATCTTAAAGGTATGATGCAGTATGCAATGAGAGAACTGCTCATGCCACACCCAGGAACCTAGCATGTGACTGTACCTTCTATGAAAATACTCTCATTTCTCAGTAAAGTAAAAGCAAACTACAGCTTCAACACCAACTACAAAAGCACGAACTTTCCAAAAACATTTATCTGTACTTTTTTAAAAAAGAGCGAGTTTAGCTTTTAGGTCTGTCTTTTTTGGGTCTGTCTAGAGAGGATCCTGACCCTTGATTTCTTTTATTTCTTTCAGTGAAGAATTCACCCCGTCAATTTTATTAATTAACTTACAACCCGACCCGTTTTGTTATAAGATCCAACCCGCTTGACCCGACCTTTTGTTTCTTTTCTTATTTCTCTCCAAATCCCGGGCCCAACTCTTCTCAGGACACATCTCTCTGCAGATGCCTCTCTTCGACTTCTCTCTGCGGATGTCTCTCCCTCACTGCAAGCATCTGTTCCTCTCTCTCCGATTTCCTCCGTCACCAAGTCTCTCGCAAGAACAAAGCCACCGCGTTGATCACAGGTTTTCTTCTTCAAGTTCATCTTTGTATTCCTTTTTATTGAACCCCTATTATCATCGTGAAATGAGTTTTTGTGATCTGCATCAGTGATCCTGCAAGAAAGGAGCAAGGACAAGTTTCCTTGTGCAAATCGCCTAATGAAGATGGGAGATTGAGGAAGGAGAGAGTTTGGGCATGTTTCTTGATCTCTCTTCCTTTTTTTTCCTTCTCCTCTATGTATTTAGGTCACTTGATTTTATCTAGGTATTCTTAAGTTATTTCCTATTGATAATTTTAATAAATCATTAATTTTTTTAATGGATTTTTTTGTGATAAATCCAATAGGTTCTGAATTGGACAAATTAAAAGATGGGTAAGTTTGAATTGTAGTATTTTATTACTTCAGTCAAACTACAATCCCTAGCCCTAATCTAGTAATATGTTGTGGCAATAATTTTGTATTCCCAAAATACTTTCTCCATTGGAGGATTAACTAGATCAAAATTTCAATTTTCGATGTGTAGGTTGTTGTAGTTGTGTTTTATTTATTTAATGTCATTAATCGTGGTGATCTTAATTTTTATGTGCCCTTTGTAACTATCATCTCTATTCCATCTCTTAAGTGGAATTCAGAAAAAAAAATGAACTGATACATAAACTATGAAGTTTATCTTTTCCCTCAAAAAAAAAAAATTTGAAGTCATTTTATTGATCTTGAAGGGATTGACTTTAATTCTTTAGGTTGAGGGAAACAAGCATTTTTTTTAATGAGATTTTTTTCTTCCAAGAGACTCATGCAAATTAAAATCACACTTATGAGACTTTTACATTTGATTATATGCTAACGACTATAATCTTTCTTGTCACTTGCATATCCTTTTATATATTTTACACTCGTGAACTCTGTCTCTTCACTTGACATCCCCGTACTTCTTCCCAGTCATGGCCCTCTCTTCATCTTCTACCATAACTAATAATAGGTACAAGGTCCGAGTCTCCTCACAACAAATATGACCACACGTCAGTTAGCCTTGGCCATACAATGGGATAATTGTCGATGGGATTTTAATGAAGAGGAAGAAATTTCTTTTCTTGATCCTTTATCGATTTTATTAGCATAAATAGAAGGTAATCGAGATCATGCTCCTCTCTATCTAATAAAAATTGCATAATTAAGCTAAACTAAGACAATTGCGTTTACGCACTTTTTAATTAACAGCATATGACAATTTTTTGTGAAAGATTGGTCAGGAAAGCAACTACAGATCTGACAATTTTTTTTTTAAAAGTCATCATTCATGTGTTGGGATGTTTCATGTTTTCTTTCAGAAGAAAAGTATCTGTAGAAGAATAAGGCATTGATTTTAGTTTATTATTTTCCCTTTTTTTTGGCCCAATAAGGCAAGGCATGGATTTTGTTTGGCGTCTCCTAATGGCTAAGTTTTTAATGAAAAATCTAACATAGGAAAGCAAAGTAACAATTTTGTAATTATTCCTAATACATAACAATTTAGCTCTTATGCAATTAAGCATCAAAAAGTTTATTCTTCAATTACAAAATTATTAATGCAATAGCTGGTGATGGGGATATCGAGTCAGTTTCTTTTTGTTATGAGTCCGAGTCTATATTTTCTTTTATTTAGTAGTCTTGTGTTTGTTTTACTCTTGTATTTTATTTTAATTCCACATCGACTGTGAGAGAAAACTGAATAAGTTGTAAGTCTATCTAAAGACTTCATAGTTTTCAATAAAAGTAGACCAGAATTTTTGAGAAAAAATATTTTGGGTCTTTTTTCTCTTGAGGGGTGTGTCGTCCATGACAGAGTTGTCCATGACATGGTGTGAAACCTTATCTGTGAAGCTAAGATCGAATGTGCGGTGTGAAGCGGCGTGAGGTCAAGATCGAGAAGCGTGCGGTGTGAAGCAACATGAAATCCGAGAAGGTGAAAGGCCTTTTCAATTATCTATTAGGTATTTTTTAGCCATTTCTTTCATCTCTCATCTTTCTCTAAAATCTTTAGACTCCACTCTTTCATTTCACATCAATTTGGTATCAGAGCATAATTAAAAAAAGTAATGAGTGGTGAAAATTAATTTGTAATACAAGTTTCTTTGTGAAAAGATACCCCATGTGAAATCGGTACAATTTTTTGAACCATTTTTTGCGAATGTTGAAATGAATTGGTAATCCAGGTGAGGAGTCGGTGCAATTTGTTAGTTCATTCACTTTCTTTTTCATCTATTTTGTCAAAACTTCTCCTAAAAAAATCCAAACCTAACATCTTATATCTCCTCCCACGTATCAAAATCTCAACAATCCAATCTCCCTCTTAGCTACAAAAATCAAATCTCTTCACAACAACCACCTCAACAGCGAATGATTTCAACAGTCTTCTCCAAAACAACCTCCTCAATAACCAATGAACTCAACAATTTTTTCCACAACAACCTCCTCAACAGTAAAAAAATCTCAACATCTCTAACAACCATATTTGCAACATCTTCAATAAGATTAACAACAATAGCAGCTTCAGGTCCAGACTCGGTGTCGAGCCGCCGCCGCCGCCACCTCATCTATACTCAAAGGGTTGAGTTCTTCCCACCCGGCAAGAATGATAGAGACATCGACTATCGAGTTAGCTTTTTTTGTTTCGAGTCCGGGACTGTATTTTCTTTTATTTAGTAGTTTTGTGTTTGTTTTACTCTTATATTTTATTTTAGTTCCACATTGACTGTAAGAGAAAACTGAATAAGTTGTAAGTCTACTTAAAAACTTCATTGTTTTCAATAGAAGTAGATTTGAATTTTGAGAAAAAAATATTATGAGGTTTTTTTCCCTTGAGGGGTGTGTCGTCCATGGCAGGATGTGAAACCCTAACTGTGAAGCTAAGATCGAACGTGTGATGTGAAGCGGCGCGAGGTCAAGATCGAGGAGCGTGTGATGCGAAGCGACGTGAGATCCGAGGAGGTGGAAGATCTCTTCAGTTATCCATTAGGTAAATTTAAGCTATTTCTTTCAATTCTCATTTTTTCCAAAATCCTTAGATACCCTTCTTTCATTTCACATCAGGTGGTTTTATGGATGTAGTTTTTTGGCTGAGATCTCACAAGACTCGTCCTATTTCCACACACACACACACACACACACACACACAAGCCTTCACTTGTTTGGAATTGGTGGGCACTCCTCTTGCCAAGAAGATATATGTATATATTTTGAAAGAAATAAGTTGTATTTTGTAAGCTTATCAAAGATATTACTCTTATTCTATTACTAGCAAATTTTAGGGTGCAATGTCAATTTTGAAGAGTATCAGTTTTTAGGAGGTGATGAGGGAGAGTTCTTAAAGGGAGTAAAGAGCGATTTGATCATTTCGTGAACTCTCACTCAAGACATCATGGTCGATTATTATCGGAAGAAACACGAGGTGTAAACATCTTTTCATTAAAAAAATGGTTCTTTCTTTTTCTGTATGATTATACACATAGATGATGGATAACTTAGTTGTCTTTTTTCTGATGCAGTTTGGTTGTAGTTATGAATTTTACGAAGCTCCAAAAAGAATGAGAATTTCCCAATCAGTTATGTACCATCAGTTTCTTCCAACATTTTACATTGGAACAAAGAAGGATATGCCAATTTTTATCTGTTAACAGGATTTGTTTCAAGTCAAATTTGCATAAATTTGTAGAAAGAAGGCAATGTGCTCCACATTCTGGTTGGATTAAAACACAACAATAGAATGAGAAGCATGGTTACTTTTACCATAAAATAATTTAGCTTTCTTTGTTGTAACGCCCCGATCCCGCTGATACGGGGACGTCACTGCAACGTATATACGTAAGTCCGAAGTACCTTCCCGTATATACGCTAAGCATCAGTACAGACAAGAATCAGAGTACGGAAGCAAATGGTGCATTATACATTCCAACACATGAGTACAATTACAAAGTTATCACCAGAGGTGATCCAATATTTCATGAATATTACATCACTGATATGCGCAAATGCGGGAATACAAGGAAATGAACAAGTTCTGGACGGTCTGCTGGAGATCCACGCTACCGCTGCGCCACTCTGATCAGCAACTGGGAGAATCCACACGCTCCTAGCTCCATGACCTGGACGTGAGGTCCAGGGGAGTCAATGACACTCCCCAGGCGAGTGGGATAGAAAGCCAAGTGGCGAAGCAAGGACGAGCACAAGTGTGCATACAACAAATGATACCAAGTAAGAAGTACTCAGGAGGCAGGTAGGTTAGAACAGGTATAGCATAAAAATCATAAAACAGGAAATTCGATATAAAGCTGATTACAAGCAAAAGTGATTGTATACGCTTAGGTCACGGTCCCATGAGACTAGTACATCGAAAGAATAATCCAAACAAGGAAACCCTCATCTATATACCTTTATCTCATGCCACAGAATATCCAAGCGTATAGAATCAGAGTTGCAAATCATATGAAAGTCAAACAGGAATACAAAACGGGAATCATGACATGCATAGCAAGTGCAACAGGAATCATAACAGGTACTTTAACAGGAATCATGACAGGTGACTATTATTATTATTACTTGTCTGACCCATATATCTAGGTATGTGACCTGGTGTACGACCAACCCACATACATCCATATATAAGCAAGCCAAGGGTTGTTAACGGAAGTAGATGGAGAACTGATATCACTTCTTATAGTGGTTTCCATACACTGGAACCAGTTTGGAGGCTCAAAGTCCCCCTAATAATAGTTGCCATAACACTTTCACCAATGTATATATATATATCCATATATATATACTTTTATTCCATCACTATAAGCAAGGTATCATTCCGGCATCCATCACTTCCTCCCATGCCCATACAAGTTGTAGCTTATTAAGAATTATCAGCTTACGGGGAACAAGTGTACATAACAGTAATAGCCCTACAGATTCAAGAGGTGGCCCCCACAGATTCAAGAGGTGGCCCCCACCGTGTGGTGTGGCACTTTGTTCCGTGTGGCACTTTGTTCTGAGGGAGTGGATTCTAGAGGTGGCCCCCACCGAGTATGGTGTGGCACTTAGTTCCATAAAATAAGGCAGGGTTCCCGTAAACAAGATAATCATAAGGTCAAGGGTATCATGCTTGGTTTTAAAAGATAGCATGACAAGTGGTGATATGAATCAAGTAACCAATCATAATAAGAGATTGATGATAGTCTGGGTAAGTCATGGTACAACATAAAGGTCTTGCCAAATAGTGGCATGTCAAGTGGTCAGGTGATAACATACTAGATGTCAGGTGATAACACACTAGATGTCAGGTGATATACATGTGTTAAAAGGAAGCATGCAACTGACAGGTCTGAAGTAATAGCATGGCAATCATAGCAGAAACTCAGAAGTCAACGACCACGAAGGATCGGCCACGCATAATATAAAAACAGTAAAAGACATATAGACATGGAATCAAATACATGGAAATAGGAAGCGAAATACTTATCGTCCCGACGAAACGAGAAACTCAAATAGAGATGAAAGAAGAGCGAGACTACTCGCATAATCAAAGAAATAGGAAGATAGCGAGAACACTCGCCTAAATCACCGAAAAGCCGAAAGGTCCGAAATCCACGGAACTCGGGACGCGCCATATGATATGAATATGTAGAGAGAGAAAGTAAAGAGGTTTTGATGGTGGTGGTATTTTTGGAGAAGGTAAAGGAAAGGTGGAAGCTTTGGTGGAGTTGTTGGAGTTTGTGGTGGTTTCCATGGAGATGGAGGAGGAAGAAGGTGAAGGTAAAGGGTTGGAGAAGTTGTAGTGGTTGTTGTTGTGGTTGAGATGAAGAAGGAGTTGGTGGAGGTTTTTGGCTTTGGTGAAGTGATGAAGTGATGAATGAAATGAAATGGAGAAGGAGAGGTATTTATAGAGTTTTGGATTTGTGAAGGTGATGCAAATAAATAAAAGAGAGGGGCTTATTTGCAAAATGGGAGGGGGTGAGGTGTTTCTCTTGGCCAATGGTGGCTTGCCATGGTGAGGGGTGAGGTGGAATGGAAGTGTGTGGAAGTTGGTGAGGTGGAGATGGTGAGGTGGAGAAGAAGCTTGTAGAAGCTTTTGGAAGAGTGTAGAAGTTTGGAGAAACTTGGTGGAAAAGAAAGGAACTTAGGGTGGAAGTAAAAGGAAATAAAGAAAATAGAAAAAGAAAAGAAATGAAAAGAGAAGATATTCTCTTGGAATTAAAAATAGAAAATATTGAAAACACGGATTCCCGGGTTTAAGTCGAGGATGCGGAAAACATTTCGGAAAATACCGAAATCGTCCCGAAATCAAGTATTTCGGATCGACTCGAAATAATTATCAAAAATCAAGAATATTAAACTAAGAATCACGGTGAAATCCGTTTTAAGAAATACTTTATAGTTTTAAAACTAAAAATCCCGGAATCAATCAAGATACCGACTCCGGTGGAATTTTCATAAATTCATAAAATCCACAGAAAAAGTATTTAGGTAAGAAAAGTAATTCTAAGAAATAATGTCTAAAGACTCTTCAAGAAATTCCAATCTGATTGTAAATTAAAAATCCGGGAATCGATCAGCGGCACTGGTCGACACCGGTTTTGAAGATTTTCCATTTAATCCAGGAAAATCCCAGAAAATCATAGAAAATATAAAATATTGGAAAATGATATTTAAAATTAAAATCGGTCAAATAAAAGAAGTAAAGCGAAAAATACGATCGAAAAACTGAATACGTAACTAAGTACGTATTCCGGGAGCGGGGTATTACAATCCACCCACCTTACAAAAAATTGCGTCCTCGCAATTTCGTTAAGGGGTAAATTGAACACAAAGGGGACAAAGGCTGGAATAAAGGCTTCATAAAACCAAAACAGGGTAAAGGATGGAAAGGATTAGGAATCAAGGAAGGATGATCAAGATAGAATAGATAACTCTGTACTTGTAGTTGGAATGTATAACCAAGACTCATGCATTCTGGACGTACTGAGGAAGTAAGAGCCTAAGCTCTGATACCAACCTGTAACGCCCCGATCCCGCTGATACGGGGACGTCACTGCAACGTATATACGTAAGTCCGAAGTACCTTCCCGTATATACGCTAAGCATCAGTACAGATAAGAATCAGAGTACGGAAGCAAATGGTGCATTATACATTCCAACACATGAGTACAATTACAAAGTTATCACCAGAGGTGATCCAATATTTCATGAATATTACATCACTGATATGCGCAAATGCGGGAATACAAGGAAATGAACAAGTTCTGGACGGTCTGCTGGAGATCCACGCTACCGCTGCGCCACTCTGATCAGCAACTGGGAGAATCCACACGCTCCTAGCTCCATGACCTGGACGTGAGGTCCAGGGGAGTCAATGACACTCCCCAGGCGAGTGGGATAGAAAGCCAAGTGGCGAAGCAAGGACGAGCACAAGTGTGCATACAACAAATGATACCAAGTAAGAAGTACTCAGGAGGCAGGTAGGTTAGAACAGGTATAGCATAAAAATCATAAAACAGGAAATTCGATATAAAGCTGATTACAAGCAAAAGTGATTGTATACGCTTAGGTCACGGTCCCATGAGACTAGTACATCGAAAGAATAATCCAAACAAGGAAACCCTCATCTATATACCTTTATCTCATGCCACAGAATATCCAAGCGTATAGAATCAGAGTTGCAAATCATATGAAAGTCAAACAGGAATACAAAACGGGAATCATGACATGCATAGCAAGTGCAACAGGAATCATAACAGGTACTTTAACAGGAATCATGACAGGTGACTATTATTATTATTACTTGTCTGACCCATATATCTAGGTATGTGACCTGGTGTACGGCCAACCCACATACATCCATATATAAGCAAGCCAAGGGTTGTAACGGAAGTAGATGGAGAACTGATATCACTTCTTATAGTGGTTTCCATACACCTGGAACCAGTTTGGAGGCTCAAAGTCCCCCTAATAATAGTTGCCATAACACTTTCACCAATGTATATATATATATCCATATATATATATACTTTTATTCCATCACTATAAGCAAGGTATCATTCCGGCATCCATCACTTCCTCCCATGCCCATACAAGTTGTAGCTTATTAAGAATTATCAGCTTACGGGGAACAAGTGTACATAACAGTAATAGCCCTACAGATTCAAGAGGTGGCCCCCACAGATTCAAGAGGTGGCCCCCACCGTGTGGTGTGGCACTTTGTTCCGTGTGGCACTTTGTTCTGAGGGAGTGGATTCTAGAGGTGGCCCCCACCGAGTATGGTGTGGCACTTAGTTCCATAAAATAAGGCAGGGTTCCCGTAAACAAGATAATCATAAGGTCAAGGGTATCATGCTTGGTTTTAAAAGATAGCATGACAAGTGGTGATATGAATCAAGTAACCAATCATAATAAGAGATTGATGATAGTCTGGGTAAGTCATGGTACAACATAAAGGTCTTGCCAAATAGTGGCATGTCAAGTGGTCAGGTGATAACATACTAGATGTCAGGTGATAACACACTAGATGTCAGGTGATATACATGTGTTAAAAGGAAGCATGCAACTGACAGGTCTGAAGTAATAGCATGGCAATCATAGCAGAAACTCAGAAGTCAACGACCACGAAGGATCGGCCACGCATAATATAAAAACAGTAAAAGACATATAGACATGGAATCAAATACATGGAAATAGGAAGCGAAATACTTATCGTCCCGACGAAACGAGAAACTCAAATAGAGATGAAAGAAGAGCGAGACTACTCGCATAATCAAAGAAATAGGAAGATAGCGAGAACACTCGCCTAAATCACCGAAAAGCCGAAAGGTCCGAAATCCACGGAACTCGGGACGCGCCATATGATATGAATATGTAGAGAGAGAAAGTAAAGAGGTTTTGATGGTGGTGGTATTTTTGGAGAAGGTAAAGGAAAGGTGGAAGCTTTGGTGGAGTTGTTGGAGTTTGTGGTGGTTTCCATGGAGATGGAGGAGGAAGAAGGTGAAGGTAAAGGGTTGGAGAAGTTGTAGTGGTTGTTGTTGTGGTTGAGATGAAGAAGGAGTTGGTGGAGGTTTTTGGCTTTGGTGAAGTGATGAAGTGATGAATGAAATGAAATGGAGAAGGAGAGGTATTTATAGAGTTTTGGATTTGTGAAGGTGATGCAAATAAATAAAAGAGAGGGGCTTATTTGCAAAATGGGAGGGGGTGAGGTGTTTCTCTTGGCCAATGGTGGCTTGCCATGGTGAGGGGTGAGGTGGAATGGAAGTGTGTGGAAGTTGGTGAGGTGGAGATGGTGAGGTGGAGAAGAAGCTTGTAGAAGCTTTTGGAAGAGTGTAGAAGTTTGGAGAAACTTGGTGGAAAAGAAAGGAAACTTAGGGTGGAAGTAAAAGGAAATAAAGAAAATAGAAAAAGAAAAGAAATGAAAAGAGAAGATATTCTCTTGGAATTAAAAATAGAAAATATTGAAAACACGGATTCCCGGGTTTAAGTCGAGGATGCGGAAAACATTTCGGAAAATACCGAAATCGTCCCGAAATCAAGTATTTCGGATCGACTCGAAATAATTATCAAAAATCAAGAATATTAAACTAAGAATCACGGTGAAATCCGTTTTAAGAAATACTTTATAGTTTTAAAACTAAAAATCCCGGAATCAATCAAGATACCGACTCCGGTGGAATTTTCATAAATTCATAAAATCCACAGAAAAAGTATTTAGGTAAGAAAAGTAATTCTAAGAAATAATGTCTAAAGACTCTTCAAGAAATTCCAATCTGATTGTAAATTAAAAATCCGGGAATCGATCAGCGGCACTGGTCGACACCGGTTTTGAAGATTTTCCATTTAATCCAGGAAAATCCCAGAAAATCATAGAAAATATAAAATATTGGAAAATGATATTTAAAATTAAATCGGTCAAATAAAAGAAGTAAAGCGAAAAATACGATCGAAAAACTGAATACGTAACTAAGTACGTATTCCGGGAGCGGGGTATTACAATCCACCCACCTTACAAAAAATTGCGTCCTCGCAATTTCGTTAAGGGGTAAATTGAACACAAAGGGGACAAAGGCTGGAATAAAGGCTTCATAAAACCAAAACAGGGTAAAGGATGGAAAGGATTAGGAATCAAAGGAAGGATGATCAAGATAGAATAGATAACTCTGTACTTGTAGTTGGAATGTATAACCAAGACTCATGCATTCTGGACGTACTGAGGAAGTAAGAGCCTAAGCTCTGATACCAACCTGTAACGCCCCGATCCCGCTGATACGGGGACGTCACTGCAACGTATATACGTAAGTCCGAAGTACCTTCCCGTATATACGCTAAGCATCAGTACAGACAAGAATCAGAGTACGGAAGCAAATGGTGCATTATACATTCCAACACATGAGTACAATTACAAAGTTATCACCAGAGGTGATCCAATATTTCATGAATATTACATCACTGATATGCGCAAATGCGGGAATACAAGGAAATGAACAAGTTCTGGACGGTCTGCTGGAGATCCACGCTACCGCTGCGCCACTCTGATCAGCAACTGGGAGAATCCACACGCTCCTAGCTCCATGACCTGGACGTGAGGTCCAGGGGAGTCAATGACACTCCCCAGGCGAGTGGGATAGAAAGCCAAGTGGCGAAGCAAGGACGAGCACAAGTGTGCATACAACAAATGATACCAAGTAAGAAGTACTCAGGAGGCAGGTAGGTTAGAACAGGTATAGCATAAAAATCATAAAACAGGAAATTCGATATAAAGCTGATTACAAGCAAAAGTGATTGTATACGCTTAGGTCACGGTCCCATGAGACTAGTACATCGAAAGAATAATCCAAACAAGGAAACCCTCATCTATATACCTTTATCTCATGCCACAGAATATCCAAGCGTATAGAATCAGAGTTGCAAATCATATGAAAGTCAAACAGGAATACAAAACGGGAATCATGACATGCATAGCAAGTGCAACAGGAATCATAACAGGTACTTTAACAGGAATCATGACAGGTGACTATTATTATTATTACTTGTCTGACCCATATATCTAGGTATGTGACCTGGTGTACGGCCAACCCACATACATCCATATATAAGCAAGCCAAGGGTTGTTAACGGAAGTAGATGGAGAACTGATATCACTTCTTATAGTGGTTTCCATACACCTGGAACCAGTTTGGAGGCTCAAAGTCCCCCTAATAATAGTTGCCATAACACTTTCACCAATGTATATATATATATCCATATATATATAACTTTTATTCCATCACTATAAGCAAGGTATCATTCCGGCATCCATCACTTCCTCCCATGCCCATACAAGTTGTAGCTTATTAAGAATTATCAGCTTACGGGGAACAAGTGTACATAACAGTAATAGCCCTACAGATTCAAGAGGTGGCCCCACAGATTCAAGAGGTGGCCCCCACCGTGTGGTGTGGCACTTTGTTCCGTGTGGCACTTTGTTCTGAGGGAGTGGATTCTAGAGGTGGCCCCCACCGAGTATGGTGTGGCACTTAGTTCCATAAAATAAGGCAGGGTTCCCGTAAACAAGATAATCATAAGGTCAAGGGTATCATGCTTGGTTTTAAAAGATAGCATGACAAGTGGTGATATGAATCAAGTAACCAATCATAATAAGAGATTGATGATAGTCTGGGTAAGTCATGGTACAACATAAAGGTCTTGCCAAATAGTGGCATGTCAAGTGGTCAGGTGATAACATACTAGATGTCAGGTGATAACACACTAGATGTCAGGTGATATACATGTGTTAAAAGGAAGCATGCAACTGACAGGTCTGAAGTAATAGCATGGCAATCATAGCAGAAACTCAGAAGTCAACGACCACGAAGGATCGGCCACGCATAATATAAAAACAGTAAAAGACATATAGACATGGAATCAAATACATGGAAATAGGAAGCGAAATACTTATCGTCCCGACGAAACGAGAAACTCAAATAGAGATGAAAGAAGAGCGAGACTACTCGCATAATCAAAGAAATAGGAAGATAGCGAGAACACTCGCCTAAATCACCGAAAAGCCGAAAGGTCCGAAATCCACGGAACTCGGGACGCGCCATATGATATGAATATGTAGAGAGAGAAAGTAAAGAGGTTTTGATGGTGGTGGTATTTTTGGAGAAGGTAAAGGAAAGGTGGAAGCTTTGGTGGAGTTGTTGGAGTTTGTGGTGGTTTCCATGGAGATGGAGGAGGAAGAAGGTGAAGGTAAAGGGTTGGAGAAGTTGTAGTGGTTGTTGTTGTGGTTGAGATGAAGAAGGAGTTGGTGGAGGTTTTTGGCTTTGGTGAAGTGATGAAGTGATGAATGAAATGAAATGGAGAAGGAGAGGTATTTATAGAGTTTTGGATTTGTGAAGGTGATGCAAATAAATAAAAGAGAGGGCTTATTTGCAAAATGGGAGGGGGTGAGGTGTTTCTCTTGGCCAATGGTGGCTTGCCATGGTGAGGGGTGAGTGGAATGGAAGTGTGTGGAAGTTGGTGAGGTGGAGATGGTGAGGTGGAGAAGAAGCTTGTAGAAGCTTTTGGAAGAGTGTAGAAGTTTGGAGAAACTTGGTGGAAAAGAAAGGAAACTTAGGGTGGAAGTAAAAGGAAATAAAGAAAATAGAAAAAGAAAAGAAATGAAAAGAGAAGATATTCTCTTGGAATTAAAAATAGAAAATATTGAAAACACGGATTCCCGGGTTTAAGTCGAGGATGCGGGAAAACATTTCGGAAAATACCGAAATCGTCCCGAAATCAAGTATTTCGGATCGACTCGAAATAATTATCAAAATCAAGAATATTAAACTAAGAATCACGGTGAAATCCGTTTTAAGAAATACTTTATAGTTTTAAAACTAAAAATCCGGAATCAATCAAGATACCGACTCCGGTGGAATTTTCATAAATTCATAAAATCCACAGAAAAAGTATTTAGGTAAGAAAAGTAATTCTAAGAAATAATGTCTAAAGACTCTTCAAGAAATTCCAATCTGATTGTAAATTAAAAATCCGGGAATCGATCAGCGGCACTGGTCGACACCGGTTTTGAAGATTTTCCATTTAATCCAGGAAAATCCCAGAAAATCATAGAAAATATAAAATATTGGAAAATGATATTTAAAATTAAAATCGGTCAAATAAAAGAAGTAAAGCGAAAAATACGATCGAAAAAACTGAATACGTAACTAAGTACGTATTCCGGGAGCGGGGTATTACAATCCACCCACCTTACAAAAAATTGCGTCCTCGCAATTTCGTTAAGGGGTAAATTGAACACAAAGGGGACAAAGGCTGGAATAAAGGCTTCATAAAACCAAAACAGGGTAAAGGATGGAAAGGATTAGGAATCAAAGGAAGGATGATCAAGATAGAATAGATAACTCTGTACTTGTAGTTGGAATGTATAACCAAGACTCATGCATTCTGGACGTACTGAGGAAGTAAGAGCCTAAGCTCTGATACCAACCTGTAACGCCCCGATCCCGCTGATACGGGGACGTCACTGCAACGTATATACGTAAGTCCGAAGTACCTTCCCGTATATACGCTAAGCATCAGTACAGACAAGAATCAGAGTACGGAAGCAAATGGTGCATTATACATTCCAACACATGAGTACAATTACAAAGTTATCACCAGAGGTGATCCAATATTTCATGAATATTACATCACTGATATGCGCAAATGCGGGAATACAAGGAAATGAACAAGTTCTGGACGGTCTGCTGGAGATCCACGCTACCGCTGCGCCACTCTGATCAGCAACTGGGAGAATCCACACGCTCCTAGCTCCATGACCTGGACGTGAGGTCCAGGGGAGTCAATGACACTCCCCAGGCGAGTGGGATAGAAAGCCAAGTGGCGAAGCAAGGACGAGCACAAGTGTGCATACAACAAATGATACCAAGTAAGAAGTACTCAGGAGGCAGGTAGGTTAGAACAGGTATAGCATAAAAATCATAAAACAGGAAATTCGATATAAAGCTGATTACAAGCAAAA
The DNA here is from genome assembly GCA_038442645.1 of Agave tequilana. Lineage (NCBI taxonomy): Eukaryota > Viridiplantae > Streptophyta > Magnoliopsida > Asparagales > Asparagaceae > Agave > Agave tequilana. The sequence continues at coordinate 86,826 of JAVJIF010010596.1, forward strand.
GTGATTGTATACGCTTAGGTCACGGTCCCATGAGACTAGTACATCGAAAGAATAATCCAAACAAGGAAACCCTCATCTATATACCTTTATCTCATGCCACAGAATATCCAAGCGTATAGAATCAGAGTTGCAAATCATATGAAAGTCAAACAGGAATACAAACGGGAATCATGACATGCATAGCAAGTGCAACAGGAATCATAACAGGTACTTTAACAGGAATCATGACAGGTGACTATTATTATTATTACTTGTCTGACCCATATATCTAGGTATGTGACCTGGTGTACGGCCAACCCACATACATCCATATATAAGCAAGCCAAGGGTTGTTAACGGAAGTAGATGGAGAACTGATATCACTTCTTATAGTGGTTTCCATACACCTGGAACCAGTTTGGAGGCTCAAAGTCCCCCTAATAATAGTTGCCATAACACTTTCACCAATGTATATATATATATCCATATATATATATACTTTTATTCCATCACTATAAGCAAGGTATCATTCCGGCATCCATCACTTCCTCCCATGCCCATACAAGTTGTAGCTTATTAAGAATTATCAGCTTACGGGGAACAAGTGTACATAACAGTAATAGCCCTACAGATTCAAGAGGTGGCCCCACAGATTCAAGAGGTGGCCCCCACCGTGTGGTGTGGCACTTTGTTCCGTGTGGCACTTTGTTCTGAGGGAGTGGATTCTAGAGGTGGCCCCCACCGAGTATGGTGTGGCACTTAGTTCCATAAAATAAGGCAGGGTTCCCGTAAACAAGATAATCATAAGGTCAAGGGTATCATGCTTGGTTTTAAAAGATAGCATGACAAGTGGTGATATGAATCAAGTAACCAATCATAATAAGAGATTGATGATAGTCTGGGTAAGTCATGGTACAACATAAAGGTCTTGCCAAATAGTGGCATGTCAAGTGGTCAGGTGATAACATACTAGATGTCAGGTGATAACACACTAGATGTCAGGTGATATACATGTGTTAAAAGGAAGCATGCAACTGACAGGTCTGAAGTAATAGCATGGCAATCATAGCAGAAACTCAGAAGTCAACGACCACGAAGGATCGGCCACGCATAATATAAAAACAGTAAAAGACATATAGACATGGAATCAAATACATGGAAATAGGAAGCGAAATACTTATCGTCCCGACGAAACGAGAAACTCAAATAGAGATGAAAGAAGAGCGAGACTACTCGCATAATCAAAGAAATAGGAAGATAGCGAGAACACTCGCCTAAATCACCGAAAAGCCGAAAGGTCCGAAATCCACGGAACTCGGGACGCGCCATATGATATGAATATGTAGAGAGAGAAAGTAAAGAGGTTTTGATGGTGGTGGTATTTTTGGAGAAGGTAAAGGAAAGGTGGAAGCTTTGGTGGAGTTGTTGGAGTTTGTGGTGGTTTCCATGGAGATGGAGGAGGAAGAAGGTGAAGGTAAAGGGTTGGAGAAGTTGTAGTGGTTGTTGTTGTGGTTGAGATGAAGAAGGAGTTGGTGGAGGTTTTTGGCTTTGGTGAAGTGATGAAGTGATGAATGAAATGAAATGGAGAAGGAGAGGTATTTATAGAGTTTTGGATTTGTGAAGGTGATGCAAATAAATAAAAGAGAGGGGCTTATTTGCAAAATGGGAGGGGGTGAGGTGTTTCTCTTGGCCAATGGTGGCTTGCCATGGTGAGGGGTGAGGTGGAATGGAAGTGTGTGGAAGTTGGTGAGGTGGAGATGGTGAGGTGGAGAAGAAGCTTGTAGAAGCTTTTGGAAGAGTGTAGAAGTTTGGAGAAACTTGGTGGAAAAGAAAGGAAACTTAGGGTGGAAGTAAAAGAAATAAAGAAAATAGAAAAAGAAAAGAAATGAAAAGAGAAGATATTCTCTTGGAATTAAAAATAGAAAATATTGAAAACACGGATTCCCGGGTTTAAGTCGAGGATGCGGAAAACATTTCGGAAAATACCGAAATCGTCCCGAAATCAAGTATTTCGGATCGACTCGAAATAATTATCAAAAATCAAGAATATTAAACTAAGAATCACGGTGAAATCCGTTTTAAGAAATACTTTATAGTTTTAAAACTAAAAATCCCGGAATCAATCAAGATACCGACTCCGGTGGAATTTTCATAAATTCATAAAATCCACAGAAAAAGTATTTAGGTAAGAAAAGTAATTCTAAGAAATAATGTCTAAAGACTCTTCAAGAAATTCCAATCTGATTGTAAATTAAAAATCCGGGAATCGATCAGCGGCACTGGTCGACACCGGTTTTGAAGATTTTCCATTTAATCCAGGAAAATCCCAGAAAATCATAGAAAATATAAAATATTGGAAAATGATATTTAAAATTAAAATCGGTCAAATAAAAGAAGTAAAGCGAAAAATACGATCGAAAAACTGAATACGTAACTAAGTACGTATTCCGGGAGCGGGGTATTACAATCCACCCACCTTACAAAAAATTGCGTCCTCGCAATTTCGTTAAGGGGTAAATTGAACACAAAGGGGACAAAGGCTGGAATAAAGGCTTCATAAAACCAAAACAGGGTAAAGGATGGAAAGGATTAGGAATCAAAGGAAGGATGATCAAGATAGAATAGATAACTCTGTACTTGTAGTTGGAATGTATAACCAAGACTCATGCATTCTGGACGTACTGAGGAAGTAAGAGCCTAAGCTCTGATACCAACCTGTAACGCCCCGATCCCGCTGATACGGGGACGTCACTGCAACGTATATACGTAAGTCCGAAATACCTTCCCGTATATACGCTAAGCATCAGTACAGACAAGAATCAGAGTACGGAAGCAAATGGTGCATTATACATTCCAACACATGAGTACAATTACAAAGTTATCACCAGAGGTGATCCAATATTTCATGAATATTACATCACTGATATGCGCAAATGCGGGAATACAAGGAAATGAACAAGTTCTGGACGGTCTGCTGGAGATCCACGCTACCGCTGCGCCACTCTGATCAGCAACTGGGAGAATCCACACGCTCCTAGCTCCATGACCTGGACGTGAGGTCCAGGGGAGTCAATGACACTCCCCAGGCGAGTGGGATAGAAAGCCAAGTGGCGAAGCAAGGACGAGCACAAGTGTGCATACAACAAATGATACCAAGTAAGAAGTACTCAGGAGGCAGGTAGGTTAGAACAGGTATAGCATAAAAATCATAAAACAGGAAATTCGATATAAAGCTGATTACAAGCAAAAGTGATTGTATACGCTTAGGTCACGGTCCCATGAGACTAGTACATCGAAAGAATAATCCAAACAAGGAAACCCTCATCTATATACCTTTATCTCATGCCACAGAATATCCAAGCGTATAGAATCAGAGTTGCAAATCATATGAAAGTCAAACAGGAATACAAAACGGAATCATGACATGCATAGCAAGTGCAACAGGAATCATAACAGGTACTTTAACAGGAATCATGACAGGTGACTATTATTATTATTACTTGTCTGACCCATATATCTAGGTATGTGACCTGGTGTACGGCCAACCCACATACATCCATATATAAGCAAGCCAAGGGTTGTTAACGGAAGTAGATGGAGAACTGATATCACTTCTTATAGTGGTTTCCATACACCTGGAACCAGTTTGGAGGCTCAAAGTCCCCCTAATAATAGTTGCCATAACACTTTCACCAATGTATATATATATATCCATATATATATATACTTTTATTCCATCACTATAAGCAAGGTATCATTCCGGCATCCATCACTTCCTCCCATGCCCATACAAGTTGTAGCTTATTAAGAATTATCAGCTTACGGGGAACAAGTGTACATAACAGTAATAGCCCTACAGATTCAAGAGGTGGCCCCCACAGATTCAAGAGGTGGCCCCCACCGTGTGGTGTGGCACTTTGTTCCGTGTGGCACTTTGTTCTGAGGGAGTGGATTCTAGAGGTGGCCCCCACCGAGTATGGTGTGGCACTTAGTTCCATAAAATAAGGCAGGGTTCCCGTAAACAAGATAATCATAAGGTCAAGGGTATCATGCTTGGTTTTAAAAGATAGCATGACAAGTGGTGATATGAATCAAGTAACCAATCATAATAAGAGATTGATGATAGTCTGGGTAAGTCATGGTACAACATAAAGGTCTTGCCAAATAGTGGCATGTCAAGTGGTCAGGTGATAACATACTAGATGTCAGGTGATAACACACTAGATGTCAGGTGATATACATGTGTTAAAAGGAAGCATGCAACTGACAGGTCTGAAGTAATAGCATGGCAATCATAGCAGAAACTCAGAAGTCAACGACCACGAAGGATCGGCCACGCATAATATAAAAACAGTAAAAGACATATAGACATGGAATCAAATACATGGAAATAGGAAGCGAAATACTTATCGTCCCGACGAAACGAGAAACTCAAATAGAGATGAAAGAAGAGCGAGACTACTCGCATAATCAAAGAAATAGGAAGATAGCGAGAACACTCGCCTAAATCACCGAAAAGCCGAAAGGTCCGAAATCCACGGAACTCGGGACGCGCCATATGATATGAATATGTAGAGAGAGAAAGTAAAGAGGTTTTGATGGTGGTGGTATTTTTAGAGAAGGTAAAGGAAAGGTGGAAGCTTTGGTGGAGTTGTTGGAGTTTGTGGTGGTTTCCATGGAGATGGAGGAGGAAGAAGGTGAAGGTAAAGGGTTGGAGAAGTTGTAGTGGTTGTTGTTGTGGTTGAGATGAAGGAGGAGTTGGTGGAGGTTTTTGGCTTTGGTGAAGTGATGAAGTGATGAATGAAATGAAATGGAGAAGGAGAGGTATTTATAGAGTTTTGGATTTGTGAAGGTGATGCAAATAAATAAAAGAGAGGGGCTTATTTGCAAAATGGGAGGGGGTGAGGTGTTTCTCTTGGCCAATGGTGGCTTGCCATGGTGAGGGGTGAGGTGGAATGGAAGGTGTGGAAGTTGGTGAGGTGGAGATGGTGAGGTGGAGAAGAAGCTTGTAGAAGCTTTTGGAAGAGTGTAGAAGTTTGGAGAAACTTGGTGGAAAAGAAAGGAAACTTAGGGTGGAAGTAAAAGGAAATAAAGAAAATAGAAAAAGAAAAGAAATGAAAAGAGAAGATATTCTCTTGGAATTAAAAATAGAAAATATTGAAAACACGGATTCCCAGGTTTAAGTCGAGGATGCGGAAAACATTTCGGAAAATACCGAAATCGTCCCGAAATCAAGTATTTCGGATCGACTCGAAATAATTATCAAAAATCAAGAATATTAAACTAAGAATCACGGTGAAATCCGTTTTAAGAAATATTTTATAGTTTTAAAACTAAAAATCCCGGAATCAATCAAGATACCGACTCCGGTGGAATTTTCATAAATTCATAAAATCCACAGAAAAAGTATTTAGGTAAGAAAAGTAATTCTAAGAAATAATGTCTAAAGACTCTTCAAGAAATTCCAATCTGATTGTAAATTAAAAATCCGGGAATCGATCAGCGGCACTGGTCGACACCGGTTTTGAAGATTTTCCATTTAATCCAGGAAAATCCCAGAAAATCATAGAAAATATAAAATATTGGAAAATGATATTTAAAATTAAAATCGGTCAAATACAAGAAGTAAAGCGAAAAATACGATCGAAAAACTGAATACGTAACTAAGTACGTATTCCGGGAGCGGGGTATTACATTTGTATAAGCATGCAACATCTAATCATTTACCTTTCTTTAATGTCTTTTTTACTATCTATCGGTTTCCTTTTACTCCAGATATATTTTTATTTTGCTAGATCACATCCTCAACCATTAGAAGAGAGTGGTGGGTAGATGTATCGTGAAGTGGAAGCCTAGACACGGACCGTTCTTCTGCCACGAGATAGTAATGCACCATGTTTGAGGAACATATATATCTTGTGAATGCTCACTATCCTTGCAATATGTGGTCCTAGAAGGACTGTTTAGATAATGCGTGGCTCATTGTCAGGATAAAACTAGTGCAAACAAAAATTTCCACATCATGGTTGAAATTACGAAAAAAGGAAGATTGGTCAAACAATTGTTGATGTGGAAGTTATTGTCACCAACTTATTCATGGCTGATGAGTGTAGCTGACGTGCTGCCCTTTGTAGGAGAAAACAGTAGGTAAGAAATAGAGGATTGAACACTCCAACTTTGATGGAGTTTAAAAGTTGTCATGAGTTTTGATGTATTTTGTTAAATACTCTTGAATAGTTTTTGTGCCTTTTGACCACGAAAAGAAATTTCATGTAGTATGTATCAGTGTCTAACTTGTTATTTCTCCTTATTTAACAAAATTGTTAAATTTTTATCATGTATCTAGGAATGATGTTTATTTCTCTTATTTAACTTGTTATTTCTCTTATTTACTGTGAAATCTTATTCGTTCATTACATGTAGAGCGGACAAATAACTGAAGGAAATCATGATTTATATCATTATTTCTAACTTTTTTAATATAATGATGCAACTTGCAAGAGCTGGTGATCTTTACTTGATAATAATGTGCTCTGGATGGTGATTGATTGGGTTTCTGAACACCCTTGGGAAATCTTAATTAGAAATTAAAAGTTAGTTAGATTTTTATTATAATTAAAGATCTTAATTAACCGCTTACAAATATGTTCATTTTTATCTCAAAAAACAAATATGTTTTTTTCGTTAACCAAAAAAAGATGGTGTTGGCTGCGGGGCGGATGCATGTGCATTGCACATGCCATTTGACTAGTATATTTAAACTGTCAAGATGAATATGTACAATTGTGAAATTACAAGATGAATGACAAGTCAACATCAGCACTTTGAGGTGACAGTTTCTGATGTCTACAGTAGAAAATTATAAATTTATTTAAGGAGAAATATATAGGAAGTAAAGAGGGAAGGGGACTAAGGTACCAACTTAATGGCGTGTTTGGATTCATGAAAGTGAGAGGAAAATGGGAAGTGAGAAAACTTATTACTCACTTCTCTTGTTTGTTTTGGACTGGAAATGAGAAAAACTCTTTTTTCTTTTCCTTTTTCTTTTTACACCTCTCTTTTACATTATCATTTTCCCACTTCTAAGGTGCTACAGTTAATTTTGTGATCATGTAAATCTCACTTGTAATAAGTTGTACGTTAATGCATTAAACTTTGATTTCATGTAAATTCCACTTGTAGTCTAATTACAGTTCAAAAATATCATTTCACAAAAAATATTTAATTTAATATTATTTTATGGTTAACTTTATAGTGAACTTTTTCACTTCCACTTCCACATTACTAACCGAATACCAAAAAAACACAATATACTTTTTTACTTATACTTTCACATTACAATCAAACACCGAAAAACTTATTCTCACAAATCACAATTTTCCACTACACTTTCACATTTCCCACTCCCAGTTCTCACTTCCCATTTTCCTCCCACTTTCATGAATCCAAAACACGCCCTTGATTGAAGCATACATTTGGTGCTTAAAAATAAAGTGTGAAAGTAAACGCTTTGGGTTAAGAAGATGAAGAAACTTAGCTACACCATCAGCTTAGAAGTGAACCAAGGTGAGCTTCGCCCGGAGTTTATAAAATACAAGTTCCAATCTTCAGATTTTGAAGATATACTCAAAAAAAAAAATCAGAATTTGAAGACAATGAGGCACATCTCATGCTCGTGCATTAGAACCATCCCCATGTCATGTTTAATATTTTTGAACATTAAATAGTAGTTGCAGGATAATAAGATAAATGGATGTCAGGAAATCTCATCTCAAGACTTGTATATGATTGAACTGCATGCGTGCGTATATGTTAGGCGCGCTGCATTGAAGTTCACTTTCATTTTTAGATAATATATTTTAATGAGGCAAATCAAAAGTTCTTCATTCCTTTCATTTTCTTCTTTCTATTTAACATAACTCGGTACTCATAACATCAATTGACACTAAAATTCATCAGAAATCAGAAATATTTATATGTAGTTAGTCTTATTCCTGAAGAATGGTTATATTTGGATCTTAAAGTTAACGGAGCATTAAAACCTACAACACTCCATGCTGAGCTCAAGTGGAGGACAACAACGGGTAACATATGTATAAAAAGTTGTGTTCTAATCAACTTCAAAACATTGAGTGCATCATTAGCAACACTAATCAGAAACAAGAAGTTTCATCACTGATAATTCTTGCTTTTATTTATCTTCTAATGTTCCTTTTCCATTTCAATTAGATAAAATGGATAAATATTAAATCAATCTTTATATATTTGAATTATTTGTATGTTATATGTCTATATAGACAATATAGTGTTAGTTATAGAAAAATGAAAATTCTTGAAGCTTATGCCTTTTGCTTTAAAACTTACGCTTAGCTTTGTTAAAGGATCTACTGTTTTGCTTTACACTTCTTTCAAACATTGGTATGAAGCTTTCAGAATAGACCCATCACGATCATATTGTTTGGTCCCAATTCTATGGAACGAGAAAATTGGACAAATGCAATGCTACATACAATAAGATAAATATTATGAAGTATCACTAAAATACAACATAAATTTCACTTTATTAAGTTTTTAATATCAAATAGCTATTTCCAGTGGTGGGCAAGTTTGACTGGATTTATCTAATAAACACCCCATATGAATAGATATACAATTAAATTCAGATAACAATGACAACTTAAAACACCTAATCTTGTCATTAGTTAAAAATAATAAAGATAGAATAAGAAGAGATTTAATTGAAATGGATAAAAGAGGGGAAGTAGACAAGGGTGCAATTGAGAGAAAAGTGGTTGTGCGAATTCATAAGCATGATAACATAACTAATACTTCAAAAGCATTTCTCCACCTTAACCATCTTGCTTTGATTCAATGAAAAATATCCTCAACCTAATCATCATGATGAAACACCTAAGAAACAAAAAAGAATCGTTGGTAGGTATTTCTCAGCATCAATGTAAACTATGCCCTCATTTTTTTTCTCACATACATGCTAAGTTACATTCTATTTTTTTCCATCTTAATAATTCTAAACTGTTTACATACTTTAGGCTTTCAATTACTAGATATTACGCCCTCTAGTATCATTAAATAAATACGATATCTTCACCAAATAAAATGCACTACGGGACCTCATTTTAATTTGCCTAGTAGGTTCATTCAATGACTAATGCAAAGATATGAGGCCTAAATGAAAATCGTTGATGCAAGCGTATGGTGACATGAAATGGATCTATCACTGCTCTAATTATTCTAATGCCAGTTACTGCTTCACTGTATGTATCCTTGATCATATATCAAGATAAGTAGTAGTCACTTAGTTTCCTTTATATCACTTGCTTCCTTCATAAAATCCACCAAATAACCTTGAACTTCCATGGATAGGATATGAAAGGTGAAAGACTTCTAAAGTTGTATATAGACAAATTAGCATCAAAACCCTAGCGCATGTGATCCCAAATTAATGAAGTTTAGAGCATGGAAAAACCTTAGGTAGATCCAAACCCAACTCAGCTCGATTAAAAATACATATCAAGCAGTTCAAATTTAGCTATAAGCCAAATAAAAGAATAGAGAGGTTGACATAGCATTTATTTATGTAGAAACAAGCATACTTCATCAAACACCCCAGAAAACTACTATTGCTAATTTATATTGACATTGATGCAAATAGATGGGGGCAAAAATAACGTGCGTACAATATATTTTTGAAAAAAAATTGAAAATAATGTTTTGAGGAAAAAAGTGACATAAAGTGAAATCTTGATGCAAGTATTTCCGAAAAGTAACTAAAAAAAATTAATACATGTCATGCGCTTCATCTATTGGGACAAATAACTAAAACAGCCATAAAATCTAAACTTTATTCTTGAATCAAAATCTCAACTTTAAAAAGAAAAACAATAACTATCTTTTGGGGAAAATTAGGGTTTGAGATGAACGAGCCTGTCAGCAACAAAGAGGAAATCCGACTCTCTCACGACAAGATCCGGGAACCTCACGCACAAGATCGCTTCACCGTCGCGTGGCACCAGGACCTTGAGCAGATCCCCGAGTTCCAGCGGCTCCTTGGTGCGGTCACCGCCCGGTGAGCCTACCGTAGATTTTGACCCAGTCTTGAAGATCGATGACCTCATAGAGGCTGCGAGTGTAGGAGGCTGAGTATCAGTTCCGGCAAGCGAGCGGTGACCTGACCAGCAGCTCCACGATCCCTAATCTCGAGTAGATTCTCACCAGCAGATCTTGGGGCAAAGATTCCCACCCCATTGTCTTAGGGTTTTGGATTGGATCGGTCGCCATAAACGAGACGAGAAGAGAATGGAGAGGATTTTTCCCTTTTTTTCAAAGGTCAGTGGAGGCGCCGCAATGGCCTAAATGCTCCCGGGATATTTTGAGTGGACGGTCCAGATTAGTTTTCTTTAGGTGACGTGGCGCGACAATAGAAGTTCCCGCGCAAAGTTGAGGTCAAGTCAGTAGAGTGAGGGAGCGGTTATTGTCAACCCCAAGAATGAGGACGGTACCCTGTAGATTTGGGAACCCTCAAATTTGATAACAATCCTCTCCAAAAAAAAAAAAAGTGAGAAATGATCATTTGATCCTTTTCTCCTCCTCCTCCTCCTCTTTCCTCTGCCCTCTCGCTGGCGAACACCCAAGTCACCCCCCGCCGGCGAACTCCCCCTAATTCGGTGCCCCCCCCCCCCCCCCCCCCCCTCCGTCTCCCCCTAGCCTCCCCTGTGCCCCTGCCCCCCCTCTCTCCGCCTCGCCCCGGCCTCCCCCCCCCTCCCCTCCCCCCTCTGTTCGGCCGAGGGGGGCGAGGGGAGCTGGGGGGGGGGGGGGGGGGGGGGGGGGGGGGCATGGAGGGGCTCAGGGTGGAGTCGGAGGGGCGGGGAGGAGGATGGGAGGGGACACGGAGGAGGAAGGGACGCTGGTGAGGGAGACGCCGAGGGGGGCGCGGGGGAGGGGACGCCGGGGGGGGGGTGATCGCCGGAGAAGATGACGGGGGAGCAAAAAGAGGGAGGAAAGAAGTAAGGAGAAGGTTTTTTGGACATTTCACCGTGGGTGAAGTGGGAAAAAAAAAATAATGGCACTCTTGTAATTTTTTTGGGGTGACAATAGCCGCTCCCCTAGAGTTAGCTTATCGACCGCACTGAACTTTCGAATCTAGAATTGAAATTGGAATTGGAATTGGGCTTTAATTATTTTGTGGAGAAAATTGGGCTTAATTTTCTTTATTGCACTCGTTGCAATTGGATAGGTTGAACGTACACTACACTTGGGATTTATTTGGTTGCCTGCGAGTGATCGCAAGTGTAAAGCGTGAGTGAAAAACTTTTTTATAGTTGTAAATGAATTTTACGCAAATAATTTTTTAAGTGTTTGTTTAATAATGCGAACATGTAAGTTAAAATGTCACTTACAGTGTTTGATAGGCGGTGTTTGACATTTCAAGAAAGGCACTGAAAATGCGGAAATGAAACCACTTTTAGTCATTTTGATGTTTGTTTAAGTAAAATTTGATTTAATAGTGTGCAAGTGTTTTGTACACCTGTAAGATACATTACACGTGAGAGGTGAAAGTGAACAGGTGAGCTTGATATTTATAAATGAACAAAATAGTTTTACTAAATTTTGTAAATATTTTATTGTTAGTTTGCTGATAAAAAATACTTTCACACTTGTAATATCAATCTTATTTATAATGAAGTAAATTTTCGAAGTTTTTTCAAACATGCATAAAAAATAGAAAAATTACTTTTACATCCCCAGGAGTTTGACTTGTGTCAAAAACTCCTAGAGAAAAAAATCAGGTCAAAAAGCCCTTTAATCAAGTTTCCTTTGTTTGCAGATCCCTGTCTCAATACATGGCTCGGTGTATATTTGTATTACCCATATTACCCTTACTTTAATTTACCCATATGCTGTCATTTGTTTTTAATTAGCCTACGTGATGTACTATGGAATCTTTGATGACAGTTAATTTTATTGTTTTGCTGTTCAATTCAAAATTCTTGAAGCAAATATTTTGTTGTCCACTTCAATTGTTATTTGTCCACTCGAAATTTTTTGTTAACTTGATCAAAATGTTTATCAAAAAATATTTAAATATTTAAAAAAATATAAATAAATGAAAACAAAAAATAATTAATGACTTGCTTCATAAATCATTTAACCTCTATTGTTTATAAACAAAAATTTTTAACATATGAATATTTATTTATTTATTCACTTATTTGTTTGTTTGTCTTTTTTATTAATTTACGGCATCTACTACACACAATCGGGCTCATCACAAATCGATTGTTGATTCGCCCTGTCTTGTTCCTCCCACGACGCTTTTTTTTTACTGAAGGTCTTATTTATAGAGTCTCGTCTGTTATCTGTGTAAGACATAAGTTAGTATCAAAGTATAAACATTGGATAGTAATGAGATAAAAATGGCATATATTTCATAGGGTGGATATATTTTCGAAAATGTGGACATTTACCTGAAAACATCGACATATACTCCGAAATGAGGAAATATATTCCGAAATTGGGATATATATTCCAAAATGGGAACATATATTCAAAAAAGTGGACAAATACCAAAAATGTGGACACAATGTCAAAAAAGTGGATAGAAACATACTAAGGTAGATAGAGTATTAGAGAATGATACCTTTGGCTTGTCCAAATCTGAAACAGGATATAGCGGTGGATCATAAGTTAGCTTGAATATCTCCACCTTCATGTAATCATCTAGATAATTTCACTATACTATGTTGTACGACATATAACAAGACTTTTTATGTTCGCCTTAATCTCCTTTCGTCCACCTACGTCAATTTTTATCCAACTTTCTCATTTTATGTCCGCCTTACTCCTTATATGTCCACCTTCGTTAATTTTTGTCAAACTCTTTCTTTTTATGTCCACCTTACTCCCTCTCGTTCACCTTCATAAATTTCTATCCAACTTTCTCCTTTTATGTCCACCTCATTTTCTTTTTGTCCAACTTTTTAATGGTAGACAGAAAGTTAAGAAAGTGGACAAATTACTCAATATATTGACAGAAAAACTCAAAAGTGGACAATATGATTCACAAATTTTTTCCTCTCTTTTTATATCACAAATTCATCACAAATAGAAATTTCATCACCCCCAAATTGATATTTCAAATCCAGCAAGCTCATCACAAATTAGTCCACCTTTTAAATTTAATCACAAATACCAACATGATTATCATCAAATTGAGTAAACTTCAAAAAAATCTCAGAAAAATTACAATTCAAATCTTAATAATCATACTTTAATCCAAACTCCAAATAAATCTAAAAAAAATTACATCAAATAAATCCTCGAGGAAGCCCTGCACCGCTTCATCCTCTATGAGCCCTGCACAAGGAGTTGGGGGAGACGAGCCTTGCACGAGGAGCTCACTTGAACCTCGACGAAGGAGACGAGCTCCGCGCCAAAGTTGTTGCGATCATCACGGATCGAGGGCGGATCGGGGGTTGACGGATCTCACCGGAGCTCATGGAGTTGTGGTCGAGGACGGCTCGGGGGCAGCTTAGGGGCAGATCTCACCGAAATTGTTGTGATCTTCATAGAGATCGCCGAAGCTTATGCGATCTTCATAGATTGGGGGCAGATCGGGGGCTCAAAAGCTCGCAACGATCGGAGAGGCTCGGGAAGCTCGCTGGGCTCACCATATCTTCACAGAGATCGCTCATCTTCTTCTTCCCTCCCTCCTTCTCTCTCTTTATTAAAATTGTAGATGTGGGACAGATTTGATAGAATGGTATTTTGGACTTTTAACCGCCCACAATGACTCATGTGCATACTACTAGTGTGCACAGGGATCTAAAAGCACAAATGCTAGTATTGAGGGACTTTCTAACACACTTTTTTTACCCCCAAAGAGTTTTTGGCACAACTCAAACTTCTGGGAACCTAAAAGCAATTTTCCCTAAAAAATAAATTAAAACATGAAACATGATTATATTGAGATGGCAAAGAGCTTATCATAAAGTTCTTTTCTTCCCCTTTTTGCTTGTATTTATTTAAGTTGGACTTTTAGAGCGGAAAAAAGAACCAAAGAGTAAGGTGATTTTGATTCAAACTGTTTAACTCACTAGAAGATTTTACCTAATTACGGTAGATGCAATGTAATCAAAATTAAACAGAGAACAAGCATGCAACACTCTCATGTGAAAATAAAACTATAATATCTAGTAAATGATTTAATGTAATGCCCTGATCCCGCGGATACGGAGACGTTATTGCGACGTATATACGCCGGGTGGAAATACCCTTATATATATACGTTAAGCATCAGTACAGATAAGAATCAGAGTATGGAAGTACAGTGGTAATATACATTCTATCAATAATAGCACAAGTATAATATTCTAAGAATATTAAATCACCAGGAAGCACAAAGCATGATCTGCAACATAAAAAGACTGGAAAATACTCACGAGTAGAAAGATGAAAATCTCGTGAGCTGATCAAGGGGGGCTGGAAGAAAATGGGCTCTGGACAGATAACCGATAATCTGTGCTTCACTACGCACTCTGATCAACTGCAAAAGGCCACCACGGTCCCGATTCCTAAATCTGGACATGAAGATCCAGGGTTGTCAGGAAGCAACCCAACGAGTACGTAAGATAAAGCCAGTTAGCGTGTTCAGGCAATTAGACGTTTACATGATCAAGTGATGTGGTTCGAGAATACAAGTACAAGTAACGACCAGTAACATAAATGAAAATCAGAGAATCGATATGAAAACCAAAATAAGTAAGTCAAGTGATTCAATACAGTAGCACAGATATCATATGTAAGTGGCGGGCAGGATAATGTATTGTATCACAGGTCTCGCAAGTATAGATCAAGTATGACACTAGTCAGATATCAGTAGCATGTTATGTTATGCTATTAAAACTCGTCCAATTTATATACATAGGTATGCGTCTTATTCCACATACCCCCACATACAGACTAGAGAGTAAGTGATTGGAAACTGTAGCACCCCGTTCCGGGATACGTACCCAGATACGTGTCCCAAATTTTTCGACCATATTGTTCAATTTTCTTCAGTATGTATTTTGGGTTGTAATTGCTTATGTTATTGTGTATCGGATCTGGATTCTCAAACCTGAGTCAGCCCTGACCTGGACAAGGAACACGATACCAGCCTGTAGCCCGATTTGACCTTTTTGGAAGTCCGATTTGATCGATTTCAGTTTCAGACACTATTTTCTAATATTTTAAATTTTCATGATTTTATAGAATTTTTCAGAATTTTTCTGCAAAATCTCTAAAACCGGTGTCGGTCGGCATCGCTGACTGATTCCCGGATTTTAATTTCAAACGGGATTGATGAATTTTAAAAATAGCTTTCACATTACTTCTTAGAATTTAATTTTCTATCTAAATATATATTTTTTAGATTTTTATAAATATATCAAAATTTGACCGATTCTGGTGTCGACCAGTATCGATGGAAGATTCTAAAATTTTAATTTGAAAGCTACATTGAATTTCTTGAATCCAATTTCACCAGGCATCTTAACATAATATTTTCTATTTTTGAAAATTTTTCGAAATGTTTCTGAAACAGTAAATTTTCACCCTATTTAAATAATAATATTAATTACCGATCTTATCTTTTCGTGCTTTTCCTTTCTCTACTCCCCTACTTTATACTCTCAGATATTA